>JAOUQT010323656.1:0-13950 GCA_025769995.1 Xyliphius kryptos | reverse complement strand
CCCATGCCCATCCAGGGGAGAACATCTTGGGCGCTGGGCAGATACACCCAGGACAGGGCGCCAATCCATCGCTGGGTGCACACTCACTTACACAGTGTCACACTCATACACGCACTATACAGGGCAATTTAGAGAATTCAATTTACCTTCATGTTTTTTGTAAATTGTGAGAGGAAACCGGCGAACCCGAAGGAAACCCACGCAGACACGGGGAGAACATGCAAACTCCACACAGATTGGGATTAAAACCGGAAATCCCCAGCGCTGAGAGTCGAATGTGCTAACCACTAAGACACCGTGCCACCCAATTATAATAATAATAATAATAATAATAATAGTTATTATTTTTTAATTATTATAATAATAAACAATAAACTGGACAGGGGTAAAAACACAGAAACCATCTACAGAAAGCGCCAAAGTCGTCTCTACTTTTTGAGGCACCTGTGGTCCTTTAACATCTACATGACAATGCTCAGAGACAATGATCTTTTATGAGTCTGTGGTGGCAATTGCTATCCTTTATGCTGTTGCATGCTGGGGCAGCAGGCTGAAGGTGGCAGATGCCATCAGAATGAACAAACTGATCCGTAATGACGATGATGTTGAGGGTGTGAAGCTGGACTCGCTGACGCCAGTGTCAGAGAGGAGGATCCTGCCGAAGCTGAAGTCCATTATGGACAATGTGTCCCACCCGCTGTACCACACACTCACTTCATGTGTAATAAAAATGTATATGTGCAATAGCAATTATATATATTATATAGTTTTAATACATAATAAATGTAAATAATAATAATAATAGTAAATATTGAGAATTATAATGAGAATCATAATAACAATATTGCAGGTCCAGCAAGTACTGTTTAAAATGTAACAGATATATGTAACAGACACTTTTATTCACAAGCACTATATAGTATCTTCTCATGTCTGAGTACATTTTCTTCTTTAGTAACTCAGGGTTAAGTATTTCCTGAAATTACATTACAATACAGGCACCATTTTTATTTATTAGCTATAAAGTAATTAACGTTGAAATTATAGTTTGTAAAACAGAATCATTAATGCAGCACATTATAAAGGAACAGCATGAAAAAGTGAGTAAAAATAAAACTACTATCTAAGTTTAAACAATAATGTAAAGTAGCGTTTATGTAAAGTTTGGATTAAACGTTTATTTCGTGAAATAAATGCTTCATTTTATAACGTCATTCAGTGACGATGCTGTGACGTCATTGACCATGTGGCCTTTTATACCTTACAATTCAAATACTTCGGTTTGACGTTAATTGATTTTATTTTCATTATTATAGAATTGGATCTGACGTATTTGTAAGTTATTAAGAGTTTTTCTCCACTTTTCATTATTTCATTATTTATCGGAACCGAAAACGAACTCGTGTGTCGTCATTTCCGTCATCGGCAAACATGGAGGCGAGTGGACTGAAGTTAAATTTCTGGGAGAACGGACCGAAACCCGGGCAATTTTATTCTTTTCCCGGTAGCGGAACTAGTGTAGCTGCTGGATATGGACCTATTAAACACACACTGTAAGTCAGTTCACATCGTATTTCATATTTTGAGGTCAGTTCTTGTCTTTGTTTAGTGGTTTCAGTTTTGCTAACACTGCTGTATCATCATGGTGGAAATGGCATCGGCAGTAAAGCATCTAAATATCTGCCAATTTATGAAGTGTATACACACACACATGGTATTATCGCTAATCAAACCTAGTTATTAGTTCAAATATTACAGCAATTTGTATGTAATGATAAAATTCGTTTATTGTAAATCGTGGGTTGTACATTTCTTTTTCTAATGCTAATGCTAATAGCATTTAGCTGTTTATGTAACTTTACTATACATTGAACTCAATCATAAGACAAACTTTAACATTATACAATCATCTGAATGACAGTATATTAAATATTACTCTCATTTATGTTTTTTTAATTTTTAAAATCTACATCATCTGAAAAATTCGACTTTTAATAAGAGTTTAATATTTAGTTTAAATATTCAGTTAGGTATTGGCTATGCTTTTTTCAATACTGCATCTGTACTGTGGATTGTTGTTCATTTGCTTTTTAATTTCCTAGTAACCCCATGGTGACTGGTACATCAGTCCTAGGGGTGAAATTCACAGGTGGTGTCATCATTGCTGCTGATATGCTCGGTTCTTATGGTTCTCTGGCCCGTTTCCGCAACATCTCTCGACTCATGAAAGTCAATGACACCACCATCCTGGGTGCTTCAGGAGACTACGCAGACTACCAGTACCTCAAACAGACCATTGAACAGATGGTGTAAGTGCCGAACTGCCTTCAATAAATCACAACTGGAAGTTTAAATGTCAATTCAATGTTTTAGATTAGTTTTATCTTGTTTTCCAACCAAATTTGCAACTTTCATTTGCACTTTATGAGGGCTCCTATAAAAGTCACAAAACCACTATGACCCAAAGGTTAGATTTTTTTTCTTTTTTTTTTTTTTAAAGAGTAAATAGACCAAATAAATGTAACAACAATTTAAGTTCTGGGAAACTTGTTAAACTGTATGCTTTTTAAACAGCTTATATGCATTTTTTTTTTTACAGTTTAACATTTTACATAGAAACCTGTCAATAAAATTTAAAAAAAGGTACTGATCAAAATATCCCCAAAATTACTACTTACACCAGATCCCTACACCAGATCCATAATTGTTTTAATCAATAGCAAGTATCAGTCATATCCACTAACTGTTATTAACTAGACATTCAGGCTATTGGCTGTTTTGTGTTCACATTTAAATCTCTTGGTAGTACATTTTTGGTGTTTGTATAATTGTTTGTAATTGTGGAACAATATAAATCCTTTATCATGTGCTGTATATGCAGGATTGATGAAGAGCTCCTTGGAGATGGCCACAGCTACAGTCCAAAAGCTATCCACTCCTGGCTTACGCGGGTCATGTACAACCGACGCAGCAGAATGAATCCCCTTTGGAACACTGTTGTTATTGGAGGAGTTTATAACGGCGAGAGGTTCGTGGCAGGTTTAAACAAATGATGTGTTTTGGATTGTTTTAGTTACATGTTTTAAGTCTTTAAGGTACAAGTTACTATTTATAGAGCACCCAAAAATTCATTGAAGGAGAGACTATCAATTTCTCTGCCAGGAGTGGAAAAATCTCAGGTTTTTAAACCAATTCTAATATGGTTTGTTTTTGTGCAGCTTCCTTGGCTATGTGGACAAGCTTGGAGTTGCTTACGAGGCCCCAACTGTAGCGACAGGCTTTGGCGCCTACCTTGCGCAGGTGAGTGGATAAATGGTGTTAGTCTAACACAATTATATGTAGAAGTCACTTTTGCTTATAAACTGCATGTTTTACATTTGATGTTCATGCAGGGCTTTACACACCTTGTGTTAATGTATTGCCTTATTTAAAAATAGACCATTTCATGTGTAGTTATACAACTATCCCATCCAATCTGGAACTTGTGTGACCCCCCCCCCCTTGTCTAACTGGGATTGAAACCTTAAAAAGTAAGCATGTTTGTGCTTGCTAGAGTAAGAACTAATCCTTAAAGTTGTGACATGACAAGACTTATAACACAAATACCATTACAACTGCAGACATTAGTCTGTCACATCTACCTCATCTATTTTAATATTTATTTTCACTGCACATCATGCAAGTTGTACACTTTTCATTACATTTTAAGAAATTATTTCAACTTTAAAAATAAACTGTTCATAAGAAGTTTTTATTCATATGTGCATTGATGGTTTGTGTTTCAGTTATTATAAATATTTTTATAAATCAATTAAATGTTTAATTGTGATATTGACTTAATATTGCTCAGCCATATGTTTGTGTAGTGCTGTTTGTGTTCATATTGTTGGTGCTTGTAATTGCTTATTTAGTATAAAGACTTACCTTATTACTAATTACTATGCTCATCTTATATGTCTTGGCAGCCCTTAATGAGGGAGGTTTTGGAGAACAAGGTAGAAATCACAAAGGATGAGGCACGGTCATTAATAGAACGGTGTCTTAAAGTGTTGTATTACAGAGATGCTCGTTCCTACAACAGAGTAAGTTCTGCTTTAGACCTTTTCTAACACTGATTAGATGGTCAAATCAGCCATGCTTCTTTGTCTAAAGCTCAACTGTTGTTGTGTAGCATGAGATTGCCATTGTAACTGAGGAAGGTGTCGAGATTCTTGGACCACTGTCATCTGAAACAAACTGGGATATTGCCAATATGGTCAGGTGAGTTAAAAGAAATGCACTCATGCAAGAAGAGTTTTAAATACATTTGTGATCTTGCACATCATATAGCAAATATAATACAAAGTCAAAATATAAATATTTAAAGCTATTTATATTATATATAGTATAAATATAATAATGTGTTTCAGTTTAGGATTTTTGTTTCAATATTAAGCCCTCTTCAAGTTAAGGGCCCAAGATTTCATAATTTTAACTTAATTAATAAAGGAAACTCACACACTGATCATTATGTATTTCTCCTGTTGCAGTGGATTTGAATGAGGATCCTGCTAATCATCTTGTTTTGAATCATCTGAAGAATATTTCAAACACCAGTTAAATGCTTTTTTAAAAAACAAACAAACAAAACTTTAAATGGTATATGTCTCATTTGTGTTTAGTTATACATAAATAAAATGATAAACAGTGTTGGATTTTCTATTTTCAAATGAGATGCACCTATGCTGAGTAGATTTAATGCACATACCTGTTACAAAATTAATCTTATTGTATTACATATAATTTATGTGGACTTATATATTGGGACACCTTTTAGATTATTTGTCATTATATTTTACTTTGGCCCCCCACTGCAGCTATTAACAGCGCTTATGTTTTGGAAAGGCTTTCATGGAAAATCCCTAAATGGACAATATGAAAGTGCTTCAGGATGTCAAAAAAAAAAACAAAAACGGACCAGTCCACCCTGACTCAGGAAAAAAAGCCAAGTTAACACCGTAACACGGAAAGCATGCCCACAGAGGTTAAGTGTTATGAGTACTGCTGCACATTGTCTTGGAGGGAATTTGCATGAGAAAATGCTGGCTGATAAACTACATACATAACGAAGACATTGAAATAGTAAAGGCCTAGTTTGTCAAGGCCAGGTGTGGCCACACTTTTCTGTGAGGAGTCTGAACAACAGGCTTCCAAATGATCATCAGTGATGGTGGACCAATCGTATGACATGTTCATGTGGGGGGGGGAAAGGCTGATTCACAAAAGTATCTTGAGTCAAAAAATGCTTTCAGATATGTAGCACCTTTTTTAATTTTGGGTACTTTTCTTCAACCAGCAAATTCCAAGACAGATACCCTTGACTTTATTTAAATGTCAGTTTGCAGGATTAAAATTAGCTTTTCCAAAGCATATGACATCTGTATATAGCAAGAGTTCTAAATCCTCTCCTTCAGCTCCATGTATGCACCAAACAGAGGTTTTGCCCAAATCCAAAAAGCAATTTTTGTTGCTGCATGTTTAACATTTTAGAGCACATTCTAAATGAGACATGATTGTGGCAGGGGGTGCAGTGACAGCATGTATAAGCGCTCCTGTTACTGTGCTTTAATAAAACGCAAGGGTCAATTAGCTGCACACACTCAAATCTGGGTTTTGAATGTGTATTTTTGACATGGATTCTGGTTTATGATGATCGCCGTATTGGGTACACCTGGTCAAGATCCCCAAGATTTGCAGTATGTATAACAAGTATGAAAAAGACAATTACTGTCTAATTGTCTAAGAAATTATTGTCTAAGAAATAATCACAATTATTATGCAAAAAGTGCTTTTACTAAAGTGAAAAATGTGTCCCTTGAAGTAAAATCAGTTTTTTTTTTTCTGTAAGGACAAAGTAAATTGTCAAGTGTAACTTCGTCTAAACTTATTTTTCTCATGAATGTCTTCGTGACCTTTCAGGTCACTCTCACGATAAAATATTCATTCATTCATTCATTATCTTCCGCTTATTCCTTTATGAGGGTCACGAGAGGGGTTCCCCATGCCCATCCAGGAAAGAACATCTCGGGCACTGGGCAGATACACCCAGGACTGGGTGCCAATCCATTGCTGGGTACACACACATATACAGGGCAATTTAGGGCATTACTTTGTTTTCGGAACGTGGGAGGAAACCCACACAGACACGGGGAGAACATGCAACCTCCACCCAGATTGTGATTTGAACCGGGAATCCCCAGCACTGAGAGGCGAATGTGCTAACCACTAAGCCACCGTGCTGCCCCTACAATAAAATATTGAACATTTTAAATCATGATTAATTGCAGAAATGATTTATCGTCTCATCTTTTTACTCAAAGAATCTACATAACCCAGGCAATCTTAAGTCTGAAAAGACAGCACTCACTATAAGGAAACAGAGAAGCACATGGAGATGCTGGTCAGGCAGAGACGTTGTCCAAAATGCATAGCTAACTTGTGGCAATGAGACCTGAATTCCAATAATTAAAAGATAAGCCAATATTGTTGTCTGTATAGTGTATATGTATAGAATAGTATCTAATCAATTAAACATAACCACTATCATTACAAACTTTACTGGAACATTTATTAAATTAAAAAAAACTTTATATTCATCATTATATTACAGAGTTATGAAACAGCAGCTCTTCATACAATGGACAAAGTAGTTGTGGATATAAACAGTGGCCAAAGTAAACATTTCTCTTTCACATTTAACAGAGCAGTCACTGTATTTATAATGAACCAGTGATCGATAATGCAACTCTGAAACTGTTAAATCATGAAGAAAGACATCTTTTTTTTTTCAAAACTAAAAAAATATAAGAACTGACAACTAAAATAATTTGTCATTACAATAAAGTTTAAGTGATGCAATAGCACCACAGTCAGTCCATATTTGTGGAGGCTGAATGTTGGTTGATGTTAAACATCCTAAATAATGCCCAGTATTCAAACACCTTAAAGTTGATAAGTCATTTTGGATTGAGCTTTTGACTGTAAGCCAGTTCAAAATCTTTTAAGCTATCACCAAAAAATTTGATCAAAACACTATGGGGTCAAAGTGAGGAATAGTTTCTTAATGGAAAAACAGTGCCTTCCAAAAATGAAGGGCATTTTTAATATAACGGTCATGGCTAAGAGCATGCATTATTAGAGATGATTTTAGTGTCATCGTCTATACAGTCTTCTTGTTCTTGCTGTGTGTCCCCTATTAGTGCTTCTGTTAAATGACTTACTAACTCAGAAAACTTGGAAGATGCCAACTCTGGGGGGCAATCCAATAGAAGATCGAAAGAATGTTTTAAAAATTCTGGTTTTGTGGCGAGCACATCCAGTATTTCATAAAGCCAAGACGAAATCATAAGGGCCAGCTCCGTGAGCTCGACACCAATTAGGTTTAGAGGAGCTTCCGTCACATTTTGGTTCCAGCGAGCTTGTAGAAACTCACGCAAAACAAGGCCGACACAGGCTTCTAACGGCTGCAGGCGAAAGGAGCAGGCATGAGGGATGAGGGCTGGTACTGTGTTGGCACTGTTAAGCAATGCAAGGAAACATTCACTCCTATGCCCTCGGTAGCTGTCCATTACAAGCAACCCCTTTCCACCTGTGTCGGGGTTTATATGCTGACACCAGACTTTGTTAAACCAAAGTTGGAGTCTTTCTTCTTCTGAAAAGCCATCTGCTTTTACCTCTAGGATAATGTTTTCTGGCAAACTAGGTGCACCTGAGCTTGGAGGCGCGGCTCTGACAAATACCATGGTAGGCAACATTGTGCCATCAGCTAGGGCTGTGAGCACAATATCCATAAAAGGATCTGAATCACCAACCAAACTGAATGCAGACATAATGGTAGCGCAATCTGTTGATGCTGGATCTAGCTGCTCCAAGTCAATGAAAATAGAAAGTTCATCTAAAGCACCAATGGCAGATGCTTTAAAGCTTTGTGAGGTGACCTGTTTGCTAATGAAATGAGTAAAAGTGTGCAAACGCTCCTTAGCTATATGAGGTAGTAGTCGATGTGATGTCACCAATGCCTGCAAAGAAAGATCATGGTTTATCAAAAAGTCCACGGCCCATTCATAAGTAATGCTTGACCCAGCACTGGTGCCCATGAACTCTTTTGCTTTCGAGAAAAGATTCTCCTCATCCACAGGTAGCTGCTGCTCACGTTGGAACAAAACCCACTCAGCTAGCCTGTCAGTTGCCTGGGGAAGCAATCCTTCATTACTTTTTGGACTTTTAATCATCTGTAGCTGAACTCTCTGTAACAAGGCCTGGATTTCCTCTGGCTCTGTGTCAAACTGGTTGGCTGCCTGAGAAATGCCAAAGCAGAGAGAATTGAGGACAATCTTCAGCTGGGCTGAGGAAAGGGATCCCTTTATTTTGGGTTTTATGTACGTGTGAGCATCACTGGAAAGCTTGCTATCCTGCAGCATCAAATCCTTTGGGTCTGTGCCAGAGTCATCATTAAGGATAGTGCTTTGATATATAGGCTTTACTTCAGCTGGTACTGATGGGTTGTGGGTTGAACTGACATTGAGCTTTATGCAGTGGAAGGGGTGGAGGACAGGTGAAGGTGACTGGCAAGCAGAACTCTCTTGAAGTTGGACAAGTGTATGAAATCCACTATGGACTCCCTGACTTTGAAGAAGATCAGTTGGTATGAAGACAAATCTATAAAGGATGAACAAACATACAAATGGTGATGCATTGAACATTCCCTGGTTGCATTTACAAACATGTATTTTGTTATATTCATAGTCCAGCAATTGTACCCTCTGAGCAAACTCAACGTTTTATTTAATTTTTTTGTTTTGTTTTTTTTTTTTTGTTTTTTTTTTAGAGAATTACAGCAAATGATTAATTTATTTAATCATCAATTAATCAATTTAATACAGAAGCAAAATGTAAATTTTACATAACCGCAAATGAATTTATTTATGGTGAATTTATTTATGGTGAATTTATTTATGGTGAATTTATTTATGAAAACTCCAGGCAAAGTGGAGATTTAGTAAAACACCATTTATGTACTTGTGATAATGGCGTTGGCGTCCTGAACATCACAGTTTGCGACAAATAATGCAACTATGATGTCATACATGCAACTCATTAATTTTGCGTGTGAAGAAAATGAATGCTACCGGAGACGTGCTGATTCTTATATTAACTCAGACGATTTTAGGTTGTTTTTTTTTTTTTTTTCCCCACAAAGCCAATTATTACAGTACATTAAGGGGCACAGGAGAAGGAGAACTTGGAGGTTGGGTGTTTGTTTTGAGGGATTCTATTTGGCTGACATTAATTAGCTTTATATTACACTATGCGACATCTATACGCCAAAGCGTGTATATGATGACACTCACTGGTGTATTTGTGTGGGTTCATGTGGATAAATCCTTTTTTTAAAAAACGATTCCGTGTGTATGATATTATTTTTGAAACCGATGTGGGGAGACATCCTTTTTTTTTATAAATACCCAGCTACGTGTGGACTAGGCCTCAATCCTAAAAATGCTCATTATTTACAAAATTCATATTCCAAAACAGAAACATTCATTCAGTCTAATAATGCTTAATTGTTTTATCTGGATACGAGAGTGAATAAGCACATTAGGGATGTGTAGCATTACTGCTCAACATGCAAACATAAATTAAGTCAGTGGATTCCCCTGGTGTTGAAATCAAAATTGTCCTTAAAATACGTCTTGCAAACAAAGGACATGGCATCATATTATTGTGAAATAAGAGACACCCTCGTTACATATTAGGCTAGTCGGCTTTGCATTAATAAAAAGGTGCAGGGTGCAGGCATTTCCCTGTCCAATATCAAAAAAATATATTTAAATCAAAAAATATATATTTAACTAAAAAAATAATGTGCATTTTATTGAGGGAAATAAGTATTTGCTCCCCATGACTAATGTTGGCTCCCACAGACCTCTGACACACCCTAATCCCAGTGAAGTTGTTACATGCATGAGAGTAAAATGCCACCTGCCATAATCAGTGACACTCCAACATCTCCACCATGGGTGAAACTAAAAAGCTGTCTAAAGATGTCAGGAACAAAATTGTTGACCTACACAAGGCTGAAAATGTCTACAAAGCCATAAGTATGAAGCTGGATGAGAAGGTGGCAACTGTTGGTGCAATCGACTGGAGCTTCATGCATAGATCATCTCGCGGCATAATACACAGAGAAGTAATGGTTTTAAAATCCTGCCGTGCATGCAAGGTTCCTCTGCTCAAGAAGGCTCACATCAAGGCCTGCCCCAATTTGCCAATAAACATTTAAGATGTCAAAAGAGACTGGGAGAAGGTGATGTGGTCAGATGAGACCAAAATGGAGCTCTTTGGCTTTGAAAAATACAGGTGATGACCCTCAGAACACTATCCCAACAATCAAGCATGGTGGTGGAAGTATTACGTTTTGGGGATTAACAGGCCACCTTCACTGCATCAATGGGAAGATGAACGGGGCCATGTATCACAAAATCCTGGGTGACAACCACCTTGCCTCTGCCAGGGCACTGAAAATTGGTTCGTGGATGGGTACTCCATAAAATGCAAATCATGGAATCTGGAATGGCCTAGTCAGTCTCCTGACCTCAATTCCATAGGAAATCTATGGAGAGAGCTTAAGCTTCATGTTTCCAAATGCATGCTTAAAAACCTTAAAGATTTGGATTAATCTGCAGATAGGAGTGGGCCAAAATTACTTCGGAAGTGTGAGCAAACTTTCTGACTGCTGTGCTTGCCAGCACAGGTTTTGCCACAAACTATTAAATGATGTTTTACTAGAGGGTCAAATACTTATTTCCTTCAATGAAATTCAAATTATTTTTTATTTCTCATACAATGTCTCATTTTTCCTTTTGCTATTCTATGTGTCACTGTTAAATTAAGGTTGGCATATAATAATGAGACATTTCTTTTTTTTTGTATGAAAACTCTCAAAATCAGTGGGTATTCATACTTATTTCCTCAATTGTATATAAGAGTTTTCCCCTCTTTTCTCAAGTCTCTGTCAATTAATAAAATGTGTGTTTATTGCATTGGAGTTTAAGTGCCCCAGCAGCTTGAAGACAATTTGCCTGTCAAGAATTATACAGGTATAGGGAAATTTATTTAAATTTAAAAAAAATCTATAACTATAAATTTGAATCTAAACAAAAAAATAAATATATAACATTACCTTTTATAACCAGCTGAAAATCCCTCTGCAAAAAGAATTTTGTATTTTCATCATTTACTTGTTTAAAGTATATACGTATAACACTATTATGAATTCAATAGATCCTACCATTTAGTTTGCAGTGACTAAGACAGTGCCCAGGATTCTTAACCAGGTGTCTGGCCATTGAGTCTCCAACTTCAGTGGTGTAATCACAGGAAAAGCAGCTTAGCTTACTAAACCTGTCAAAATGGCATAGTTACATAACAACTGCCAAATGACACCATAAAACTACAAAAAAACAAGCACTTACTTGGGGCAAGACTTGTAAAGATTTACATATTTAGTGATGGTTTTGCGAGGTAGGTGATTGCTAAAAAGTAAAAAGGCAAATTGCAAAATATATATTAAAACACATCACTGTTAAACTTCAGTAACGCAAGCCATGGATGTACAGATTATAATGTGTACTTTGTTTTATAGTTATGAGGTGGTATTTACAAACTGTATTAAAATTAAAATAATTTTTATTAACATTTAGTCAACATAATGACATAAAGCCATCCACTGCGAATGCTTGCCATTTATAATCCTTGAGTGATGTAATCAAAATCTTTTTGACTTGGTAAAAAAATGTATTCCACCTGATCATGTGGTTGGCATAGGCTCTGGAGCAGCAGGTACTGTAATGGCATATGGAGCAGTGCACAGATGTTGGGTAGTGGTTGGAGAAATCTGGAATCTCATAGTTACATTCTATGCAGTGGTATTTTCTTTTACTAGAAAACTGTTCACTGAAAAATAAAAAAGTCTCATGTTAAGGTCATGCTTTGTCAGCTAGTTGTAAAACAGCTGTATTGCATAAACTTTTTATGCCCAAAACCAAACAATATCTTGTGGAAATAGCAACAAAATACCAAAAATGACATGTTCCTACCATTGGCTTTGAAACTTGTTCTTAATTTTTATTAAACTTTGCACAGCCTTTTTCTTTGTATATGTGACTTTGTGGACACTACTCTGAGATGCAGGAGGCAGAGACAACTTCTTCACAGACCGTTTACCGAAACATGGGCTTGTTTGGTCGGTCTGTATAATTACTTTTGTCAAAGCATAAGTCCGAAGGGTTATCTGTCAAAAATTAAACAAGAATTATTAAAATAACAATAATGTAATTAAAAACAGCAGGTATAATGCATTATAGTAAATAATTCAAACTAGCATTGATGTAAATACTTACCCTAGTGCCAGGCTTGAGCCTTAACAACTGCACAGGCTTGCGATGTGTATGGTGATGTAAAGCTTTATGCTCTGCCTTGTCCTTTGAGTATAAAAACTGAAGGCGACACGTTTCACAACGAAATACAGACTTTTTCTGGACACAAGAAGATTGAAGAAGTCAAAAAATTTCAGCTGGTTACATTTCATGCCACATTGCTCATAGACTCATGTCAGGTTGGGTGCTTCAGCAAAAACATGCCCAGAACATATTACATGTTTAGACTACAAGGCAACGAAGGAAATTAAACAAACGGAAACTTTTTTAAAGGAAATCTACATCTGTTTCTACTAATTGTAATTCTTACTTGATGTTTGCTGTAGTGAACCTGGTAGCTGTTGCAAGTTTTAAACACTTTGAGACAATAAGGACACAGAAGCAAGTTGGTGTCTTTGTGGATCTCACGGAAGTGAATTATAACATCTAAGTAGAAGGACGAACGAAAGTTGCAAACCTGAAAAGAAAGTTGTTGATTATCATCTTTTCGGCTAAAATCTGTCCTTAAATCTGGCTCTCTTTGCAGGCCAGGTCCACAATACAATAGTGACACCCTATGACTGTATGAAACGTTTTATATTTTGACCTTATGCTTGAGTATTAGGAAATTAAAGAAGTTGGGTCTTTTGTCAAAACGTCCCCAGAAATGACTAAGGTGTTGGGCATAGCTGTTGGCACTCAGACTGTGACTTTTACTCTCAATATGGAATTAATCTCAGAGAATCTTGCGGCTCTGCATTTCACTCTAGATTAATTGGAGATCAAAATTCAAAGGGTACAAATTGTGAAAATGGCAGCTGTTTAATTGCCATCAGATTATTGACTGAATCTTATCTGATTTTCGGCACCCTTATCAACAATGGCCTTGGCTTGTGTTGATGTAAAAGTTCCTCCTTAGGAAGTGTCGCTATGGTTTCCTGGCCTTGCCCGCCTGTCTTTCTTAAGAATTCCTCCTTTCCATACCGTTGGACACACCTTTACAGCTTAAAACGTGTCTATGAGCGACTCAAAATCACCTATCTATCTTTTTCAATGTATTTCATATTCAGATTTTTCTTCAACTGAAATATTCCCATTGTGGGACTTATGAAGTCAAATTTTATCTTGATATCAAGTATTTTAACCAGGTACACTGGGTTTAGGGAAATACAAATATCACCTTATGTTCACCACCACTTTTGACAGAGTTTCTTGGTTAATAAACCTCACTATGCCCAAATTGACTTCACAATTAAAACTGACTTAAAAAGTTTTCTTTATTTGTTGGTTACCATTGGTGACTTCAATTATGCATGATTTATGTATTGAACAATTTTATACAAATAATATTTGTATTTCATGATTTTCCTTAAATATAAATTGGATTAAAACATGTTAATGCTTGTAAAATTTGGTTTTGGTTTTATATATATAAATATAAATTTCATAAGCATTAACATGTTTTAATCCAATTTATATTTAAAGAAAATCATGA
>JAOUQT010323638.1:0-13951 GCA_025769995.1 Xyliphius kryptos | reverse complement strand
TCCATCCATCCATCCATCCATCCATCCATCCATCCATCCATCCATCCATCCATCCATCCATCCATCCATCCATCATCCATCCATTCCTCCCTCCCTCCACCACACTTTACACTTGCCACAATCTAATCAGACTAGTACCGCCAAACCCAGACTCATCCATCAGGGCTGCCAGATGGAAAAGTGCAATATGTCACTCTAGAGAACGATATGTCATCCGACGCTTTGCATTGCATTCGGTGATGTATGGCTTGAATGCAGCTGCTCGACCATGGAAACCCATTCTATGAAGCTCTCTGCGCTCTTTTTCTGAGCTAATCTGAAGGCCACATGAAGTTTGGAGTTCTGTAGTGATTGACTGCAGAAAGTTGGCAACCACTTCACATCCGTCAATTTACATGGCCTAGTTGCTGTCAATCCCAAACAATTCAATTTTTTTTACAATCCAGCTGACAGTTGACTCTGGAATATTTAGGAGCGAGGACATTTCATGACTGGATTTGTTGCACGACATCCTATTACAGTTCCATGCTGGAATTCACTAAGCTCCGGAAAGCGAACCATTCTTTCCCAAATGTTTGTAAAACAGTCTGCATGCCTAGCTGCTTGAATTTATACCCACATGTGGCCATGGAAGTGATTGGAACACCTGATTCTGATCATTTGGATGGGTGAGCAAATACGTTTGGCATTATTGTGTCCAGTCTCCAGTCTTATGTAATCCTCTTTCTGTAAAAAATCTTTGGTAAATATAACCTTTTCAGTCGTCCGTCAGTTTTCTTTGTTCTTGTTACACCATGGCACAAGCTGACGTATTTTAACATTGTTTATGTCACTTTCACCACAACTGTAACTAAGATGGATATGATTAAAGCCGTTGAATAAAACCTTATCTGAATTTGGAGGTCCCTTATTTATTTACAGGAGCCACACAAAAGGTTGAACTTCCAGTTCCACATACTTTGTGCTAAGACAGTATAGCAGTAATTACAGCCTCCTTGTCCGTCTTTGATACAGTATGAGCTGTGATAGAGAGACAAAACAAGGAGGGAATGATTGTATGAAGGTTGTATCAGAGTCGGTGCTGTGTGAGTGTGTGGTCAGGGCTGAGTGCGTTATACGGTTTCACATCTGACATTTTGAATTCTAAGCGTAAGCGACAGTGTATTTGGTTTGGTTTCTCACAGGCCGGTGATTTCTTTGTTCTTTGTTAAATGCCTTAGCGATGCCTTGGATATAGTTGACCACTAAGCAGCAGCTCTGTGTCTGTCTGTGTGTGTGTGCGTGTGCGTTTTATCACTAAGAGAGTAGTTGATCATCCGTCGGCATTCAGAGAAGCACGACGCCTTTCCTTATCACGTCCCATCACATTGTCGTACCTTCAGCAGAGACCCCGCCAACGCTGCTTTTACTCACAAGACTGTTGCCTTGTCTAGCAATGTTTTGCGGTTTTTCCCGTTTACTGATATTTATGTCTAAACTTAAACCATTAGTGAAAACGATGCTTGTTTTATTCCTGCTGTTTATTTACAGAAATTACAAGAGAGATTTAGGAACAACGCAGCTGCATACATCTATACAGCCAGTGTTTTAAATGCTAACAAGCTAGCAAACAAATTCTGCTCTCGGGCGGCACGGCGGCTTAGTGGTTAGCACGTTTGCCTCTTAGAATCCCGACCTAAGTGGAGTTTCCATGTTCTCCCCGTGTCTGCGTGGGTTTCTTCCGGGTTCTCCGGTTTCCACCCACATTCCAAAAACGTGAGGGCAAATGGAATGCTCTAAATTGCGCCGTATAATGTGTGTGTGTATGTGTGAGTGAGTGTGTGTCCAGCGATGGATTGATGCCCTGTCCTGGGTGTATCTCCCCAGCACCCGAGACCTTCTCCCCTGGATGGACATGGGGAACCCCACCGTGACCCGAATAAAGGATTAAGCGGAAGATAATAAATAAAATTCTGCTCTCTGTAACTTGCAGGGTTACTTATAGAGCTCGTGCTTACTCTGAATTCACAACTTAAGGGAAGTTCTGGAGTTTTATATACATACTAGCACCTTCTCAGCTCAGCCTTATGATGTCATTACCTGTAAACGGTATAAATATTAATTTACCCATAATTGGTCACTCCTTGGTTGGGTTTACTTGGGAAAATAAACTTTATTTTACTAACCAAGAGGACCCAAAACAAAAAAACACCAAACAACACAACCTCCACATCACCTAAATATAAGTTTACCCTGCACACAATAGCACTGACCACTGTGGGCCACCAATCACCGGTGTTGCTGCTGGAACCACGTAGAGGTGGTGAGACATCTTAAGCCGCTTTTTGGTGGTTGTACAGAGTATATAAACCTCCACAGAGTCCTAAAGAGTAAGGATGTCATGTTGTGGTAATCGAAACAATGAATTGGATTTGTATTGAGAATATACACACACTCACACACACATTTTCAACATTTTACAAGATATCTGTCAAGTACCGACAAGCTACAAGGCTGGAACTGGCATTGTGATTCCCTATAATGTCCTCAGAAACGTTTTATTCTAAGCCTGATGGTTTGTTTGATACAGTCATCGAACGCAAGATGTGTGTTTGTGTGTGACTACTGTATATTTTTTAATTACACTGGCTATTTGCTGTACTATGTATAGTATGTATCACTGGCTATTGTGTCATTAAGTCATCAGTAAAACAAAGTTAGTTTACGAGTAAATTTAGACATTAATTCATTTTTAAAGCTGATTAAAGTTGCGGGGGTTATTAACTTCTTTGCCAGCACTCACATGGCCATGGTCCATAAGATGTGGAAAACACTATGGACGACTCTGAGGTCCCATCTATGTTTTTTTTTTAGATTAGTTTGGAATTTGCAACTTCTTTTGTTCCGAATGTCTTATTTCTCTTAATTTTTTCGTTTTTAGGTTAGCCTTTTCATCACTTCTCTGCTTTATTCTTTTATTATAGTTTACTGCTCATATTCTTCTACTTTTGTTTTTTTGTTTTTTGTCCTTGTCTCCTTCTTTCTTTGAACTTGTCTGAAATATTTAAAAGCAGTATGATTAAATGTTTGTGCTTTTCCTAAAATGGTTACTTGATCGTATATTGACAATCATCTTAAACTTTCAGATCAGGTCACGAAAACTGCTCCTTCCTGCAGATTCATTCTGTAGAACATCAGGAAAATCAGATCATTTCCAACAGAGCAGGCCACTCAGCTGCTGGTCCAGGCTAGACTATTGTAATGTTCTTCTTGCCGGTCTCCCAAATTCAACAATCAGAACTCTGCAATTGGTCCAAAACTTTGCAGCCCGACTCGTGTTCAACCAGCCAAAGTGAACTCATGTCACTTCCTGTAGCTGCGTCATTCAGTACAAGGTACTGACTCTGACCTACAGGACAGTCTCTGGATCTGCCCCCACTTACCTTCAGTCCATCTTTACTAAATACACTACGACTCGTTCACTACGCTCTAGTGATGAATGTCGCCTAGAGATTCCAACTCACCGAGGTGCTAATTCTCACTCCATTTCATTCACCACGGCTAAATGGTGGAACGACCTTCTCAACAACATCCGTAAAGCTCACTCACTCAACGTCTTCAAGAAACTTTTCAAAACCCATCTCTTCCACAGACACTTGCTATAAAAATAATAATAATTAAAATAAAAAAGCACGCTAGATTGAGTAATGCGCAGTATTGATGGTGCTACAGTGTAGCTGGTTTATCCTTAAAATACTGACTTGTGGTAAGGATTCCCAAAAAATGGAAATTGATGTGCATTTTACCAGATTCTGTTATGCCTGTTGGCAAAATTATATCGGGAAGATTAGGAATCTCACCGTTTATTCACATTCACCTCGTTGGACGGTTCACATTATTATAAGCAAGTGACTTAAAGGGATCGTGATGTATTTGCCTACAGAGCTTACACACAGAGGAATTTGTCCTCCACATTTAACCCATTTACCATGCTGTAGGAAGATGCAGTGATTTTTCTGACACGTCCTCAAATACAGAAGGCAGGTGTTGGTATTGAGAAGTGTTTTATTGCTCGTTCTGCTTTTTATTTCAGTTGCGATTTGATAAAGGTAATGTTACAAATAGGTTTAATGTTAGAGAACAATCCTAAACTTGCGCTTTCACACCATGGTAACCAAACGTTTCCATGCAAAGGACAGCTTCAGTGACTTGGATCGGAATTTCTGTAAAAACTGGGGGCTGATTTGTTATACAGTTATTTTTCCTCAGAGCTAAAATGAACTGCGTTGTAAGTGAATTTGTCGCGTAACACTCAAAACAATCGGAACCGCATGATTTGGCTCAAGACGCGTCCGTCTGTGGCAGCGTGTTGAATGGGCAACAACACCTCAGTCTTTCCCTTATATGGACTTTTGTCCTGATGACGTGAGGCTCATTGATAACTTCTTGCTGTTTGTGTGCATCAATAGACTCATGCAAACCTTTGGGTCCCGTCTGCTTTAATAGCATTGTTAATAAGTTAAGACGTCCCCTATAGGAAGAAATGCAAACACAACTACTTTGTTGAATAAACAGTATCTGTAACAGTAACCTAGAAATTGCAGAGGGCGGCTTCCTGATGTGGATGTGTTTTGGAATTTGACCGTTTGTGCTTCAACTTTTCCACGGCACCATGTTGCTTTAACTTTATCTGGACTTCACCATGATTCATAATAAACACGACCAAATCGAGCAAAGTCATGTCATTACAATGATGAACCCAGGACGTCTGAATAACATGAACCACAACTGGCCCTGATAAAGTTCTCAGTATCAAGCTCCATCATCTAGAGTGCAGATTCATAATTCTTCGGTTCATAATTCTTCATTTAAACAATAAATCAGTTTGAATTAGGTGTTTACATTGTAATACCGTCTGGACTTTAAGCTTCTAAAAGCAGCTTTTAGCAGAAACATTTAAAATGCGAGGTTGTTTAATGGTGTTTGTGAGTTAGAGACGGTTTACATACAATTACAATCCATAAATGTGGTTTGTTGTTATTTTTGGAAGTTATTTTATCCAATCTCTATTTTACCAGAAGGAAGCGGTTTGAATGAGATGTTGTTAATAAACTTTAGAAGAAGGTTTCCATAGGAAGTGTTTGTTTTTTGTGGGATGTCCTGAAAACACTTTTGGAAGTTGCTGAGAGTGTAACTGGAGAGAAGCTTTTGAACACTACATTTTTTTTAATCAATTTTAAATTTTAAACTGGGTCAGTTACGTTAATTTGTTAATTTGCCGGCGGACCCCACTGCCCATGTAACTGAAAGACCATCACGTTGGTTTGCATTCAACCATTTTGTGTACATTGTGTGTTGTTCATATCCAATCATAGTATGTGGAGAGAATATCCACCCGCTGTTATAAAGTCACGATTTGAACATTTTTATAGCTGTTGCATGGTTTAATAAATCCAGCGGACTAATTAATGATCACGTTCAGCTCGATTTGGTCAATGAAATATTTTTATAGTTGTAAAAGAATTGTGACTCGCACAGATTTAAGATGTAGGTCTTTTATTCACATAAAGGAAAATATAAATGATCTGCCTCCAATTAATGAAATTGGGGTGGTGAAGAATGCCTGAGGTTTTATTATGCATCTGCACCAAGTATGCTACAAATTCCACAATCTGCTCAAAAGTGCGCACACATGAGCGAGAGAGGCTTGAGAGGATTTTCATAAGCTGTTCTGAATGTCCAATTAAATTGGTTTTGTTGCGTCATGTCTGAGGCTTTAGGAGAAACTCTGCTAACGGCCCAATTTGAAAGTGTTTACAGGCCGGAAAAAAACGGCTGCTTCCTTCCTACCTGAGCTGCCTATTTATAAACATTTGAATTGTAGTCCGGGTTTCCCTGGAGAAATGAATTCAGCAACATGGGCAAACGGGTTAAATGTAATTGGAAAACGGAGAGTTCCGGTCCTTAAATCTGATTGGCGGCGGAGGCGTTTATCTAGCCGTGACATTATTCGCATTAACTCACAGCTCTGACTGTTTTCTGTATTTTGTAATTTGACCACTGTGTTGGATTGCAAAAGAAACCGGAAAACTTTTACTTGCGTCAGGGTTCGGTCTGGAAGACGAGTTTTTAGTGATTTTTGCTTTGTCAATACATTTATTCATTCAATTTAGTTTTTCTTATTATAGTTAGTTGGTTACCGTTTTATAAACGCAATAAGGCACTAAAGGTTGTGCATTATTGTAAATAAACCATGGGAAGAGGTAGAACTGTACTCCATTTGTGTATCTTGCCTAATTATACCTCGTTTCCGTGTTTTATTCACAATAATGCACGGCGTCTCGAGCCTTATTGCTTTATCATACAGCCTGAATAGAGGCAGAAGCATAGGCTTTCTGAGCACCGTAGTCAACTGAGATGGTAATTAACAAAGTAATTGTGCTTTGTTACTGTACTTAAGTCGTTATTTTTTTATTTTTATTTTTTTTGTCTTAAGCTATTTTTACACGTATTTCTGTCACTTAATACTTTTTACTTCTACTCACAATATTTTAAACGAAATACCTGTATATTTTTACTCACTGCACTTCCAAAACCAGCCCGTTACATCATTTTGCCTGCCATTTATTTTTTAGGTCAAATAGGTTTGTAGGTTTTGTAGGTTTTTTTTTTTTTTTTTTTTCCTTTCCAAATTCATGTTTTTATTGCACCTTTAGGTTGCATTAGAGTTCATTTTTAAAATTTTATTTCTCGTTCAAGACTTTATGAATCAAAACTGTTTTTTATTATTATAGTGTGGTGTAACCAATTTATAAAGCAATAAGGCGCTCGAGGTTGTGCATTATTGTGAATAAACCACAGGAAAAGGTGTAACTGTACTCCGCTTGTGCGTTGTGCCTAATAACACCTCTTTTACGGGGTTTATTTATAAATAATGCACGCCCTCTCGTGCCTTATTGCGTTAGTCACATAGTGCATCAATTATTTCAGGCCACACAACAGGCGAGCTCAGCTCAGCTTTGCCAGTGAGGGAGTGCAGCAATTAATTCCACTTACGAGGAAATGCAGAGAAGCAGAATGAAATGTTTATAATGAAGGAGGAATTAAAAAAGGGAGCGTTGTGAACTTTGCCAACATTTAACCGTGTGAATGGAGTTTGGATCTGATGGTAAGTGAAAGCAGGAAGTCTTAAAACAGGCTTTTCTTTGTGTTTACATTAAAGTGCAGTGGCATCAGCATTTCTTCTGATCGTATAATTAAGATCCATGTCAGTGTAACGGTTTGTAACTGAGATCGTGAGTGAAATCAAGTCAGCACAGTTTAAAATCCTGAGCGAGAAAATCCACTGTAAACATGCCTTTAGCTTCTGTATTTCTTCTGCTGCGGTGTGCATTAGTTCCTGGAAATTTGTTCATCCGTTTATTGTTTAGCAGTTTAATAAAACTGTAAGTACTATGGTTTTATAAAGAGATGGTCATGTGATTATAATTTGTTATCCTGCACTTTGTTCATTTATAGTGCATTGCGTCTTAATGGCACTAATGTTCCTGAGCATTCCTGCTAAATCCATTTGAGTGTGTTGGGTATTTAATACCTGGTGTTTGTGCATTTCAGCGTTGTTGGTACACCAGAAGGCCCGTATGGAACGTCTGTGTCATGAGCTGAAGTTAAAAAAGAAGAACTTGGAGAAACTTAAAGAAGAGGTGAACGAGATGGAGAACGACCTCACGAGGAGACGACTGCAGAGATCCAACTCCGTCTCGCAAATACCATCTGTAAGTCTCTCAGGGACAAATGAACCAGGTTCAGTTCATTATTATTTGGTGAACTGTAGTGCATCATTTGGCGATTGTTCTGCAAATTTTGACTTTTAGCAAAAGAGCGGTCAGTGTGAGCGTGTAACAAATTAGCAAGAGTTTGTTACTGATCCGACTGGAAATGATTGTGTGTGTGTTTGTGTGTGTGTGTGACTTCAGCTCGATGAGATGCAACAGCTGAGATGTAAAAATCGGTTACTGCAGATCGACATCGACTGTTTAACTAAAGAGATTGACCTTCTGCAAGAACGTGGTGAGCCAGTCTATCTTCATTATTATGTCTTTCTGTCTCTCTCTTTGTGTTTTCCTTGGTCTCTCACTCTGTTTAATGAGACTGTCTTTCTTAATCTTTTCAAAAATCCTCTTGTCCGTCAGTTATTTGCTCACGGCAAAAAAAAAAAATTAAGAAAACTAAACACAGATAAAATTATCTGCCAACACAATAATTAAATTTTATCCTGTTAAGATTTTTTAAAATAAGAAAACGTTTATAAAAATGTATCTTACTTAGGAATCTATTCAAGTCAATAACAAGCTTTGTTACACTTTTTGACTTGACGATATGCTGATTGGTTAAGAAAACATTTTTTTGCACCTGTGCCTGCTGTTTGGCGCGGTTGCAAATTTCTTAAAGGTCCAGTGAATGTTGCACTTTAACAGGTTCTTAATAGAAGTTATTTCCCCACATTAATAAAGCAATAAGGCACGAGAGGGGGCGTGCATTATTGTGAAGGAGGGAAGAAAAAAACACATGAAAGAGGTGTCATTAGCTTTACACCTCTTCCCATGGTTTATTCACAATAATGCACAACCTTTAGTGGCTCATTGCTTTTATAAAACGGTTTCCAACACGAGAATACAAAAAAAACAAGATTTGAAACGTTTACTGAAAGCGAAATCGCTAATAAACGTGTCTGTTTTTTCAAATGAACCCCGATGCAAGTAAAAGATTTCCGGACAATCAAATACTGCCGTCTAGTGGCCAAATTACAAAAAGCAGTTTATGAAAAACAAATACAGGGGTCAGAGGTGTGGGTTATTGTGAATAATGTCACGGCCAGACAAACGGCTCAGCCAATCAGATTTAAGGGCTGGAAGTACTCGTTAAAATAAGACAAGCCTATTAGTCCCACGTGGGGAAATTTGCATGTTCAGTAGTGAGGGGACAGCAAATGTAAAGTTTAATGGTTTTACATTTTTTCTAAATCAAAAAAGCTAACAGTATACACAACATAAAAATGTAGGATTTACATGAAGGATAGAACAACATCATAAAATAATATCACACACAAAATGACTGAATGAGGGAGTAGTTCTAATAAGACAATAGGTTTTATAATAAGCTGTTTATCTGATTGTATATTGCCATTCAGAATATTCATGCAGAAGCTTTACAGTTTAGTATCAGAATGTACATTATTTATATCAAATCAGCTGATGCAGACTAAGGTTGGTAAGCGGCACTGAAATGAGTGCCAGGCAGCTTCGTAAAGATAAATCCCTCAGCACGGGCGGCCGGGGCTTCCTCCTGCTGCTTCCTCACACAACTAATGTACTGCAGTCGTCTTGTTAACCACCAGTTGTTTCCTGAATTACATCCTGCTACTGTTTGTGAGTAAGGATTTACGATTCCTTTGGCACCTCTTCGTCCCTCGAACCCAAACGCATAGAGACAGACGCGTGCTAAAAACGAGTGCAACGCAGGATGGTATGAAAACGCTCGACAAAGCCATTTTTTGTATCGGCAGGTTTATTCCTGAACATGATTTATAAACAAAAAAAAAAGATTGTACATTTGTATTTGAGTTCCAGACTTGATTTCTCTGCGTTTCACTGTTTCTAGACTTCACGTTCTGGTGTGCGTGCGGTTTGACTCATGCCTTTGTTGCTCTGCCTCTCAGGTGTTGTGAGGGCAGATGTGTTGCAGGTGTTCGTTTATTGACTGACAGGAAAGCACTTGTTTACTGTGTGTAACCCGAGATGGTTACGTCTATGTTTCAGGGCCACATTTCAATCCCAGCGCAATCCACAATTTTTATGACAACCTCGGCTTCCTTGGCCCCGTTCCACCGAAACCCCTTAAAGGTACCCCGACAGCAGGTAAATATGATGTGAACATCTTTATACCCCGCCCCACCCCCCCCCTTTTCTGCTTCTCTTTTACTCAGAATCGCTTTGCATTTTTTCCTCCTCTTTCGCTCCGAACTCCCGTCTGTCCTGATACAACTGCTGCAGGCTCAGATAACTGGGGCTCTCTGGAAAGGAGAGGGCGCAGAATCAATGTCAGCTCTAAGCTAAAACGAGATCCTTCTCTTCCTCCTGTTCCTCCACCTCCTGCCCCTCCTGCTCCTCCTCCTCCCTGCCTTCCTGCTCCTGGAGGTGGGTAATTGCTGGTCACTGGCAAATCTAGTTATCTGTGTCTATCTTTCTTTATCTATTTGCTATGCATCTGTCGGTCCATCCATATGTGCAGTCATGTGAACATACAGTGCCTTTAATTTTATGTGTTCTGTATCAGGATTTAAAAATTGTGAAGATGAATACGCCCTCCGATAAACATTTACATTGTCTTTTTTTTTTTTTTTTACATTTGGTCATTTAGCAGACGCTTTTATCCAAAGCATCTTAAAAGTTCCCACTTAATAGTTGGGGTCAGAACACAGGGTTACACACAGAATCCCTGGAGCAATGAGGGTTAAGGGTCTTGCTCAAGGACCCACATTGATAATTTTAGTGGGCCTGGGATTTAAACCCACAACCCTTTTGCTAGATTGCTAGCCCAACACCCTAAGCACTGAGCCACCACTCCCTTGCGGAGGAAACCAGAGAACCCAGAGGAAACCCACATGGACACGGGGAGAACATGGAAGCTCCACCCAGATCGGGATTCAAACCAGGAATCCCTATTGCTGAGAGGCGAACGTGCTAAACACTAAGCCACCGTGCCGCCCTTGCACAGCTTCTTATGCATGTCATTTATTTAGGGCAAACACAAAATAACATTTTGTTAACATAACTATATTATGTTTTCCCTCAATAATAACACAAAATATTCCTTACAACACTAAATGTTTTATTAAGTTAAATAAAGAAGTGTTCCTAAAAGTACATATTCAAATCCATTTAAAAGAAAACTACTTTGTCCATACAGGACAAAACAAACAGATAATTGTGCTCCAAGTAGAACTTTTTGTTTCACACGATTTGCACCACTTGATCTGCTACCAGCCTCATACGTACTTTTCTTATGAATGTGCTCCTGACGATTTTAAGATGCTCTAATAATCAATTAATTGTAACTTTTTTAATCGCGATTAATGGCAAAATGATTAATTGTCCCATCCCTATTTCTGACAGCTGGGTTTTACAATGAAACGTAAAAACAATTTTCTGCTGGCCTAAAAAATAATCATAATTACAGAACGATGTTATTTATATTTTGTCCATGAAAGCTAAGTAAATAATTCCAAATGCTCCGTCTGCTTCCTTTTATAGCGAATGATGAAGTGACATCATGCATGTTCAGAACAGATAACAGTAAAATGACTTAACACTAAACAAAATGGTTGGAGTCTGCAGCAGGGATAACACAATCATTTTGTGATTAATCGCAATTAAAAATGTTATGATTAATGAATCGTAAGAGTGCGTAAACTTCGTCATGACGACATTCATACAAAAAAAAGTATTATACTGGTGGTCAAAAGTGGCGCAACTCGCACAGAACAAATAAAAATAAGTTATATTTTTAAGAAATATTCTTTCAACTGAATAATGTTTTTTTATATTCACAAAAAAAGAATATTTTGTGTTATTATTCAACTAAAGCCCTGTGTTGTCTTTGTTTGACAACACAATCTTATTCCATGTTTACATTAAATAACAAACATTAGAAATCAGATTTCTGGTACTTTTTTTTGGTATAGTGAATTACTCCATAACCATCGTATGATCGTGATTCTTTTTTTAGACAATAATGATACTATCACAACTTGTAATCGTCTCATCCCTAGTCAAAAAAACTCATTTTTTGTTTCTGAACTGACCCTTAGTGGCTTAGTGGTTAGCATGTTCGCCTCTCAGCACTTGGGATTCTCGGTTCGAATCCCAATCTGGGTGGAGATTCCATGTCCTCCCCGTTTCCGCGAGGGTTTCCTTTGGGTTCTCCGGTTTCCTCCCACAGTCAAGAAACATGGATTCAAGGTAAATTGAATGCTTTAAATTGCCCCATATACTGTGTGTGTGTGTGTGAGAGTGAGTGAGTGAGTGTGCCCACTGATAGGTTGGTGCCTTGTCCTGAGGTGTATCTGCCCAGAGCCCGAGATGTTCTCCCGTTCCCCCCCCTCTGAATCCTCATAGAGGATTAAGTAGAAAATAATGAATGAATGACCTGCCCATGGAAAAAGTACTGGCCGTCTGCATTACAAGCCCTGAGCAATGGAATGTCGTTCCAACACTCAGTGGCTGAAGGACAACACAGACAAAGACAACATAACCGCAAATATTAACACCTACGTGTAACTCAGCAATAAATTACCTTAACTTGTCTTTGAAATGTAAGAGAACATGCAAACTCTACACTGAAATGACCCTGAAACTGAACCTGGTATCTTGCTAGGTGGCAACATTTCAGGCCACTGTGAGTGGAGTATTAAATTAGCTCGTTTTGAGGAATCTTACCTTCGGCACAAACACCAGGCACAGTGTAATGGTGCTGCAGAAAATAATGACCAGGGCTACGATGCAGAACTGCACATTCGGCTGGTCCCTGGTCAGGAAGGACACTGCTGCCCCGATGATGCACATGATGCCCACGTTGTACACACTCATACCGATGTACTTGCTATCATTCAGTGCAGGGATGCTGACGTTCCTGGTTTCCCAGGCCAGAAAACATCCAAACAGCTATGAAGAAAAAAAAAAAGATGACATTATTAAAGCAAATAGTGCAGACATGATTAAAAACAAACAAAAAAATTTAATACACTATATGGCAAAATATTTTGTACACAACTTTTAATCCTTTTCATTATTTAGTTCCTTTAGAACAGGAGTATAAAATTGGGTACCAAGCCATGCATTTCAGACATTTCTGCATTCTGAACAGTTTGCGGAAGGCCCCTTTTTGTTCCAGCATGACTGAGACATTAAAGTAATCTATTTTGATTACTACTCACGGATGAACTTGTCCTCCATATTTCACCCATCCATGTAATGAAACACGCATAAACACACTGGATGAAGTGAGCACACCTGTCTGGGTTTAGGTGCCTAGCCCAAGGGCACTTCAGTCGTAGTATTTGGTAGGATCAGGAATCAAAAGCTGGTTCCTTAACCACAAGGCTACGACTGCCCCATGATAAGTTTGGTGTAGAAGAACTTCACTAGCTGTAATATGTAGGGGTTCTATCCCAATACTTTTGTCCATATATAGAATATACACGGTGGGCCATAAGTATAAAAATGAAAGTGGTTGCTGATATCACCTTACCGTTTGTGGCATATTAGTACATGGGAGGGGAGAACATTTGAGTCCAGGTGACGTCCATGGCAGCCATCTACAAAGCCGCCACTTTACTTTTTTAAATAAAGGGGTTCATGTGATAAATAAAACACAGAGAATTGCACAAGAAAAACAATGGTGGGCTCATTATTAACGTTTTAGATTTAAACGTGATTCATTATTAAATTATTGAGACGTTTGTGACATGGAGCAACAACAGTAACCCACTAAAGGATGTGCTCAAAGTGCTGCCCATTGTGCGAATTGTCAACGTGATTCTCTTCTCCCACTCTTGACACACAGAGCAATACCTCCTGTATCCGTTGTTTCAGGTGCCCCACATCCTGGATCTTCAGCATTTTTTTGCAGTGTTGCTCTCTTGTGTGTCAAGGATGGGAAAAGAGAATCGCGTTGACAGTTCAATACAATGGGCGGCACTTTGAGAACATTTACATTTGGTTATTTAGCAGACGCGTTTATCCAAAGCGACTCACAAGTATCCCAACTTGGTTGGGGTCAAAACACAGGGTTGATACAGAAACCCTGGAGCAATGAGGGTTAAGGGTCTTGCTCAAGAACCCACATTGGTAATTACAGAGGACCTGGGATTTGAACCTGCAACCTTCTGATTGATAGTCCAACACCCTAACCA
>JAOUQT010323630.1:0-10620 GCA_025769995.1 Xyliphius kryptos | reverse complement strand
TCCTATTACTTCTTTGTATGACACAAATCAGGTGGCCTTTAGACATATTCCTCACCTATAATAACCTCCCAATTACCTCTAATTAAACATTTCTAATAAAGTCTGCGCTCCTTTAAATCTCCATAAATGTCCATTAAGACAAAGGGTTCAATCACAGCAACTGTACATGCTGTGAATCATTCATAAAATTGGGTGATGCGTTTGCATAATAATGCATGTTAGTCGAAGCTGCGTTATTAAAAAAATCTGACAACCTTGTAATATAATGTAAACCAAAGCAGACATTGATGAATAGACGATGACATCATGGCAGCTTACTGTGTGTAACGGACCTCTTTATACAGAGTTTAAATTATTCATAATTAAAATTGATAAACCACAGTTAAATCACATAACAAATCAGGGTTTTATGTTTTCAGCGGTTTTCAGTGTGTGTTCAATGTGTGACCAGATAAACAGTAAGTAAACCCCTAAGAGCCTTGTGGCTCTTAGTTCTATTAAAAGTCTTAATGTTATACTGTTTGTTACGGTCAAACCTAATCCAAAATTCAAATGCTGCATAATTATCACTTATCTTAAAACACTTTGTTCATCTGTTGCTCACACTTGGGTTTAAAAATTGTAGAAGTGGCAGGCAGGCAACCAGGTGGCCCACGGTAGAGTAAATTGTTTGTAATCCGCAAAAAAAAAGGGTTAATCCAAAGTATAATCTGTTTACAAATTTCCATTAGTTGTAGTTCAGAATTTAGGGTTAAAGCAGTGAAAAAAAAGTTTAACTTTTTAACTACATCCATCATTGTCCTATTGTCTACCAGAAAGTCATCTCCATGAAAAAGCCGCCATAGTTTTTCTTCTGAACAGGTGGCCTAGGGCTATATCAAAATAAAAGTTCTAGGATGAAGGCCAGCTAGAAAAATTTGAACCTAAACCCTTTTTTTAAACTAAATTTGGCTCCAACACCATTTATTTTATATGACTATATGCTTCCAGCATTGCTGTGCATCTGTGTGCAAAGAGGAGTTTCATAGTTCCAGTTTTGAGAACTATTCCAGCACTCAAATATAATTACTGTTTATATGTAATATGACATTGATCGCCGGTTTTCATAAGTTTAGCTGTTCAGGCTGCACACAGAGGGACAGTGACTGTCTTTCCAATAAGCTTCTGAAAGTTGCATGTCCACATACTTTGTGTTAAGTTGTGTCATTTTCTTATTTAATTTAAAAGCTGACTAGATCTATCTACCTTTCTGTTTCAGGTGGTCCATCGCGCTGGTCTTCACCACCATGTGAATGCTGCTGCAAAGGCCACAAAGGTGAAGGTGAAAGTGGCACCTCTTTCAATGAGCTTTCCACATCCAGCTCCGAGAGTCAATCAGAAGCAGGTTCCCCTCAGGGCACGGTCATCCGTGGCCCCGTGACCCGACAAACACATGTCCAGACTCTGGACCGGCCGTCCAAGAAGGACAGACCAGCCGGTCAGCTGCTGCAACAACAGCAGTCTGAGCAGCGACGCAAGAGTGACCTGCTCCGCACCCTGACCTCCAGCTCCCGGGACACCTGTAGCAGCGGTGGCAGCAAGAAGCGAACCACAAAGGAGAAGGTTAGTGTTGAAGAGGAGCTGGAGAAGTGCATTCAGGACTTCCGCAAGATCAAGATACCCGATCGCTTTCCGGAGCGCAAGTACATGTGGCAGGCTGACCTTCTGCGCAAGTACCGCCTTTGAAGCAATGGATTGACACTAATTAAGACCTCAGTAGGCGGAAATCCAAGCCATGAGAGGTGTATGACTCCGGAAAACGACGTGCTGCATCATGCCAGACTCTCAGTTGTCTCTGAAGCGTCCTTGTAGCCCAGAAGCGTCTTGTTTTGTGGTCTCACGATTTGTCTTGACCTCTTTATAGTTAGCACAGATGAGTACAAATGTATCTACTCCCGAACCGAAGTCAGTGACGCTGTGATTGCGTTCTGGTTTTGCAGAGGTCGGGCACTGAATGTGCAATGCATAAATAATTCATGCAGCACCTACGGCTCACCTGCTAAAAATAGCTGGTGTCATGTTGGACGCGAAAAACCAGGATCTATTTAAATAGAACAGAAAAAAGCACAGAGGACCAGAAAGTGGGTTTTGATCTCCGAACCCCTCTTCATCATTCCCACACTGAGGGTTGGGAATGAAACACCAGCCAACCTTAAGGTACTGAAAGCACAGCGTGACCACTATTGATCCATATGCGACGCTGACATGATGTTACGGAAGAGAAAGGGTCGAATGCAGAAGAAACTAAATTAACATTCGACACTGATGGACGCACAGTGCCTTCAGCAGTGGGGGACGTAGTCTATAAATACCAACATATATCTTGTGAGCCACAAGCACATTATACCGTATGTCAGTTGATGTTTTTCAGAACCAGAAACAGCTTGCAGATTTGATAGAACTTAACATCTCAACGTCGAAGCTGTCAGCGTGCATCACTAGCATCTCACTCAGTGGACTCAATTTCCACGTCTCCTCCAAATACCGCTGAGCATTGTATTAATCTACAAGTTTGTCCTTCTGAGCCATTTTTCTGACTTTATGCAGTTGACATACTAGAAGTATTGGGACACCTACACTATTTACCTTCTGGGACATCACCTCTATGGCATCTCATCTTCATACCCTCCCCTTCTTCATCCCCAATCCATTTGCCGCCATAACAGCTTCCACTCATCTGGAACGGCGTTCATTGTTGAAATGGTTTGAGTTTTGGCCTCTTTGCGGGCCGGTCAGGTTACACACAAAAAAAAGGGCCTTCTTCAAATTGTTCCCACAAAGCATACAGTAGTTCACGATACATGACTACATGCTTTGGAATCCATTAATTACTAGGTGTGTCCTAATACTTATGTCCATACAGTGAAAATGAAAGTTAGGAGAATAAATAAACTGTTCATCTCATTCATTCATTCATTCATTATCTTTCGCATAATCCTCTACTAGAGTTGCGGGGAGTTGCCCCATGCCCATCCGGGGAAAACGTCTCAGGACAGGGTGCCAGTCATTCACTGGGCGCACTCACACACACACTCACACACACTCACACAGATTATATGGGGTAATTAAGAGCAGTCAATTTACCTTGAATCAATGTTTTTGGACTGTGGGAGGAAACCAGAGAACCCGGAGGAAACCCACACAGACACGGGGAGAACGTAACGTGGGATTCGAACCTGGAAACCTAGAGAGGCAAATGTGCTAAGCTACGGTGCTGCCCTCGTCTCATTTATTTAAATAAAGAAATTAAGTGAGTAATCATTTATATGTTCATTCAACATGTCCATGTGAAACTGTGTGAAACAGTCAAAAGCACAACTGTTAATAAATACATCATCCTGTAGCTGTTGTTATTTCCATATGAAGAACTCAGGATATTTAATGGCTAACTGAAGGGAAATTTTCCAAAAATCTCCTTGATTGGGTTCAGTGGTGGATTAATAAGTTCTGAACCTGATGTTGTTTTCTTCAGTGGACATCTTTGTGCTGTAGTCACTAAATCCTCTGAATTCTTAGGTGGTTTAGGAGCCATAACGCTAATATTGCTACATTTGTTAATCATTAAGCTACACCAAAGGAAGGTGGGACTGTGGGGGTCGTGTCTTTCCATGGTTTGTAGTAATTATATATGGATGAGCATTAAAGTATTAAAACGAGTAATGTAACTGTACAACAACAAAGCTACATGTAGCAACATTAGCATTACTGCGTTATATTAAGATGGAGTTTAAAATAATAAAAAAATAAAAAAAACATTTAGCCACTGAACATCCAGTTTAGACCCAGGGTGTTAAATTTGGGCATTGCCTACATACAGTACAAGTCAAAAGTTTGGACACACCCCTCTTTGCTCTATCGTATATTTTCTCATCTAATTTTGGTGGTGTATTGTTGATTATCAGTTCTGCAGTAAAACTGATGCAGTGAGGGGTTTTAAGTGTGGAAGTGCTGATGTTGTTTCATGTAAACACATCAGTGACACTGCTGGGATAGGAATAATGCACCAACCAAATAAGACCAGTATGTATTGTAGTCCACAAACAAACAAACTACATGCTATAATTGGTGTGGCAGCTTAGTGGTTAGGGTTTTGTGCTATCAATTTTAAGGTTGCGGGTTCAAATCCCAGGCCCACTAAAGTTATCAAAGTTATCAATGTGGGTCCTTCAGGAAGGTCCTTAACCCTCATTGCTCCAGGGATGCTGTTTCAACCCTGTGGTCTGACTCCAAAAAACAAGTTTTGATACTTCCCAAAGTCCCTTTGGATACAAACGTTGGAGTGTAAAGGAGAAGTGACCAAACCTCTGACTGGTAATGTACAACATGATGACATGACTTAACAATCATGACCAGAATGTAACCCAACACTTTGACTTATGACACAACTAATGATAATGTTCACGTCAACCAACAGAAGAACACTGACCAATGAGGTTGCATCTAAATGCTGCTGCCCATCCTGTTTGTTAAAAAAAAAAAAAAAAAAAGTTTTTGCAATCTAAAACAAAGTTTAATGACAGATGTATTTAAAAGTCTTGCTTCAAAGAATAAAGGTTACCTTTGGAGAAAGGAAAACACTCCCCTATCCCATCTGTGAAACATAGTAGTGGTAGTTCCACAACTTGGAGCTCATTTGGACAAAAACTAGTATGTTCTGACTAAACATAAAGTGAATGGTTTATTGGGGAAAACCACCAACATTCCAGAGTTGAAGGTGGTCTGGCGGATGCATGGGCTAAAATTTGATGCACGAGACTAATGCATAGTAGTTATTGCTGCACGAGGGGAAAGGGCACTCAGATGTTTGTAATATGGTCCATTTTGCTCAGTAAATAAATGACCAAGTTTAAAATCTTGTCTCGTTTGGCTTTTTTAATCTCACTTTAAAATATGTATGTTTGAAGAAATGGTAGTACCACTGAGACACAACAGAAAACAACAATGGACAGGATGCATGTGCTAAATCTAAAAAAAAAAAACAACTTAAAAGTTAAAATGGGGCGCCTATGGACTTGGTCCTGATGCTGCTGCACCAACCATACCGAGACACTGGGTGGAGCCCTTATGCATAAAATTATGAGCACCGCCTAAAGGCCAAGATCTGCACTGCTTAAGCAAGCTGCCACCAACCATAACTTAAGACCCTCAGCTTCTTTGGCAACCAGCAGAGGGTGAGCATCTTACCGCACGTCGCCCAATCGTGCTTCAAGATGATGGCGCTCTGCAGCCGAGTAACAACACGGGATATTAGGTGCCAAAGAGGCAGCCAGCGTAAGACATGAAATTGGGGCCTTGCACTGAAATTAAGTGTGGGATGGGCAAGTTCCGGTGTATCTACACTGCCGCAATCTTCATGGCTTGAGAAATCACTCATGGAGAATATTTGACACAACAGAAATCAGAATCAGTCAGATATCATCTGATTTGTATGTCACTCAGTCTTCACAAAAAACTAAAATCTTAGCGGTTTTGATGCATTTCATGTTTAATTTGCTTGATTTACCACATTTGCTTGGTTTATAATAAGCTCACCAGCGACCCCGTAATGAAATGTGATTCACATCCCCGAGCTCTACGCTCATCCCTTTTCGAAACGCTGTATAATTTAAAAAGCATTTCATGAGACTTATAATATTATTAGTGCTTTGTGTATGAGTTAATTATCATCCCTGATGGAAGGCGGAATATTATGCATCAGCAGTCTTTTGCAGAATCACCTCATAAATCTCAGATTTCTGCACAAAATGCCTCGGCTGCAGCTTAAGTGACACGATGTGAATATCAACACTACAGAAATGACACCGTCTGAAATGCAGGCGAATTTGCTATTACTGTAGTGTGTTTATGAGTAACGAGGTCAAGGCTGGTTCATAATTTCTGCAAAAATGGGTGTTTTTATACTTTACACTACATTTACAGACACTCATATTGGGACAAAGTGTACAACAACATTTGGCATAATAATTTTACAGCCATTTTTTTTTTACAATTTACAATGTTTTGTGAGGACCAGACACAGATTGAGTAATGCGCAGGTTTTGATGATACCACTTTTTAAGTCACTTTGGATTAAAGCGTAAATGAGGACCAATGCTCAAGGGTGGACTCATACTTCATGAGCAGCTGGACAGCGTTGGACAGCTGGGAAGCGTAACAGTGTTGGACACTCAGATAGAGGTTATGTATACGATACCATACCATACAATCCAGCCATCCATTATCTTCCACTTATTCCTCTACTATGGTCGCGGTTTAGCCAGGTGAGAACATCTCGGACACTGGGCACATACATCCAGGACAGGGTGCCAATTCATCGCTGGGCACACACTCACTCGCACATCCACACACACAAACACACACTTTACTGGGCAATTTAGAGCACTGGAATCCAGGGTTTTGGACTGTGGGAGGAAACCAGAGAAAACCCACACGGACACAGGGAGAGCATGGAAACTCACCACCATGATGATGTGCGTCAACATTAAGATTATTGTCCAGCAGAACACGTCCATGAATATTTCAAGAAGTATTTGGCTTCTTAGTCCTAAAATGCTTTGGCAGAAGCTCTGGCTTATTTAAGACAATAAAAATAAAGAAAAAATATCCGTCTATTCATTCAAGTTGTGTTTGTCATTCTTTCTGCAAAAATACCTTTAAAGTTTCAGCTGCTACAACAGAAAGCTAAAAACAATAGGATCTTCAGAAGGAAAGAGAACATAGGCCATTTGTCAGGACACAACAAATAGAGTCTGCGCGGCTTGCAGATTATCCAAACGGGCATGGTAATTACACAGGAGAGGGCATTTTAGCATGCTTTTAAAAACAGATGGACGGAGCAGGTCAGTGAGGTCGAGATGAGCATTAAAGCTCTGAGGGTAAGTGGTCTGGCCTGCAACATTACTGATGCAAACACAGCCACCTACTACTTACATTTATTAAAAGCTGTAGTATGTAATTGCTGGTGATTTGGAGATCTCATTGGCCTCTGTGGCTGTCAGCCATCCAGCATACATGATGGTAACTAGGTCCAAAACCTGCTGCGTTGTAGTTTTGCTCTCTCAAATCTGTATTTTAGCCCAATTTAAAAATGTCCAGTGGCCATTTAAGAAATTTTTAGAGAAACGAATCCGTTCTGCCACTCAAGTGGATGAATAAGATGAGACAATGTCCCCTCCCTCACAGATATTGTGACTCCACAGCAGGAAAGTCAAATAATTGGTTTTGCTTTCTGATGTTCGCTTTTTGTGTTTAGGCTAAATTAGCGCAGAGTTAAAAGAACTAGAAGCAGACATTCAGAAGACGCTAACAAGGGGCGCTGATTTGGAGGAACTGTCTGCAGTGGAGGAACTGTCTGCAGTGGCGTCAGTGGACTGGGCGGAACCGGTATCGGCCTCTGTTGACTGGGCGGATCCGGTGACAGCCTCTGCGGACTTGGAGTCCTCCGCCTGCCATGTCCCGGTACTGGGGACTGCCACTCGTAGAGAGCCTGAGGTGCTCTCCTGCTCTCCACCGCCTCCGACCCAGGTTTTTTTCATTACCTGTGTTGGAAATGATATTAATAAGATTTTTTGGGCGGACCCTTTGGACTCTCTTTGTTTTTTGCTCACTGCAATAGTTGATAACTGTCTTAATGGGATAAGACCTAGTTATTGTGGGTGACGACTCCTGGTGCTTTCTCACGAGTTCCACAGCGTGGTGGCTTTATAAATGAGCAAAGAAGAGAGTTCTGTCACAAAGGAGTAAGTAGGATCACTTAGAACTGAAATACACTGTGCATGTGATGATGCGGGTAAACCAACTTGATATGTGCCTTGCTCAGAAAATGATGTCATCATGACATTATGTTTTGTGATTGCTGAGACAGTATGGTTTAGCTAAAGAATACTTTGGATCAACACATAAATAATTCACCTGGCAATTATGCATGTGTTACGATCAGAACTGTCTTTGTGATGCAAAAGATAATAATAAATTCAGAGGTGAAGGAATAACAGGGTTTTTAATGCAGAGACAACGTGAAACATAACACGCACAAAAACGGAGTAACTCATATGACGCTGCGACACACACGAACAGGGAAAAGGCGTATAAAAAAAGGGCAGGTGAGATACATGACGGTTTAAACACAGCTAAAGATTATGACACGACATCAAACTGAAACAAGGCTCATATAGTGACATGATGCACAGACAGGACAAGACCAGGGAATAAACAGAAAATGATACTAAGACCTTGAAGGCCTTACAGCATGGTTTATGGATATGTTACAAATTCCAAAGAAGATATACAGCATCAATCTGCAAAAATAGACCTGTTATCGGTCAAATGGCATGGTATTAAGCAGTCCAAAGAGAGAAGCTGAATGCAGCATTGTGACAAACCATTGTGTCAAGGCTGAAGAACTGAAAAAGGCCATAATATAAGAATGTCACACTGGTCAAAATTGGTCGAGACATGCTGAGGGAAGGGCGAGTAGAAATGTGCATTTATCAGATGAGTCCACATTTCTGTTTTATGTCTAAACCTTAAAAAAATGCAAAATTTTGTTCTGAGAATATTTTTTAATTCTCTTAAAATCCCGGATCAGCCTGAACCAGAATCTGTTAGCTGGGAGAGTATTCCATTTTTGTTATCAGTTTGGAGAGCATCTTTTTTATATGAATACAGAGGAAGTCACATGGAGTGTATTCTTAAATATGTTTATTACATTATGATTCTGAATTTGTTCAGACAGCATCCATAAACATGTTATAGCTAAAGGTATGTCTCAATATGTCAATTCTGTCAACTTGGAGAGCATATTAAATTCTGTCAATTTAATATGTGAATCTAAATCTCACTCAATTTGTCAACAATTTATGATCATGGTCTAAACATATGTCACAGTATAAATCTATGAATTCTCAATTCTGTCGACCTTTTGTATATGCTGTATCTTAATAGGTTATTATGGAAAAACATACCTTTTGTTATTAAGACTGTAAAAGAAGACAAGTCTTTGAATCATCAGCTTGGGAAATATTTATAGTTCAAAGTAGGAAACAGAAACATGATTTTTTAGACTTATGAATACTTTTTATTTGCAAATTGAATTATACAAAGATAAAACTTGGTGTTGGCACTAAAATTAAAATACCATTTTTCAGTCTACACCCATCTCTTTCGACATGTTCTTGTTACTACTGCCTACTCCCTTTTCAATCCACATTTAGTCGCTGCCTAAATATCTGTACAAAGAACATTAGTGGAACTTCTCCAGCACTTTCTGACTGTCCCACATGAGGTAAATTGGTAAGTTAGAAATTAACAAAATGTAACAAAAAATATAAAATCTATAACTGATTTAAAGGCTAGTTAAAAATTGCATACTGTATCAAAACACAGAAATGCAAAACAAATATTTTAATAAATAATTTAATTGCTAAATATGCATTTTAAATTAAAAGTTTTCATGCTACCAAAATTCAGTTGATGTTTTAAAAACTCATGTCAGTGTAAGGGTTAATGATAAAAAATATTTTAAATATGTTAAAAATTTATGGTATTTTTTTAGATTGTCTTTATTTTAAAAATATAGAAAACACTATGGTGATTTGGTTATTAAGCTGCAGAAATAATGAAATGTCTGAAGTTCATAAAGGCATTGTCACAACAGGACTAAAAGGGATGCTTAGAATATGTCATGATAAAATCAGATGTCATTGATCTGCATTGTGTATTTATATAGCAGTAATTAAAACATTTTTGAAAAATAAAATCATGCATACTTATATTGCAGTTTTGTTATGCAGGCCTTCAACTTGGCCCCAGCTGAAATTTGTGAATTAAAATTGGTTGATTTAAATATGAACTACAAACATTATTTCACAGCAGATTTTTATCTCCAGGATTGAGCCACAAAACATAGCTCAGGAGGTGGCAAGAGTATGGCACATTTAAGGAATTTGGGGATTTGATAATTTCCTGTTTGCTCTGAAAGGGATGCAGCACCTGGTCGACACAGCTGTAGTTCGTTTAGAGAGCAATTTGAACAGAGCAGAGAGGGAGACAAGAGGAGTGCGCCTGCCTGCCATTAAGGGCTGCAGAATGGCCCCCGTTTGTTAGACACATGGCAGAGAGTTAATGCCTCTGAATGGGAGTACCGTCACTGTTGATGCTGCGGCAAATTTTGCTTAACTGCTGGCAACATTTACAATGCCACTCTAAACAAGATTTAAAAAAGCATGTTTTCAGTTATTTTTCTTAATAAATTAATGTTTTAGTTGATAATTTTAAAATGATGTTTGATATGAACACAACTTCACAGAATATTACAGTAGATTGACTTAGATTTATAATCACACATTTGCAAACTCAAATACATTATTTTATAGTTATATGACAACAAAACATCTGTCTATGTATTGGTGATGCTCTGTATCTGATCAAATGAAGTTTGTCATACATGGGCACTAAGCGGAAAAATAAATCTGATGTGATCAAAAGAGTGCTTTTTGGCCCCTTTAGTGCTAGCTTGTGAATTTTGTATTTTACTAAGCTGTAAAAAAAGTCTAAGAAATTCCTTTGATGTGGTTGCTTTTT
>JAOUQT010323605.1:0-13956 GCA_025769995.1 Xyliphius kryptos | reverse complement strand
TGCACGCTAGGTAAATTGGAAATGCTAAATTGTCATTCTAGGTGAATTGGAGAAGTTAAATTGTTCGGTCCTAAGCCCAAAAGGGTGAGGGTTGTGTCAGGAAGCTAAAACATGTGCCAGATCCTAATGTGAAGAATTCGCTGTGGCGACCCCTGGTGACAGGGAAAAAGCCAAAAGATGGAAAAAACTGTAATTAAAGATAATTTAGAGAATTTGACTATCGAATTTCCTTCTTATTTTTTGCAGCAATATACCTACATTAGTAATATCAATACACATACATTAGTAATGTCTGGAAATATACTCTGAATTGCCACTTTATTAGGTACAATTTGTTCAATTGCTTGTTAACACAAATAACTAATCAGCCAATCACATGGCCGTATGTAGGCCAAGTAATAAATGTATGGCGATGAATGTAGACATACACTGATGCTGAATAAGTGTGTGTGTGCATATAGTGCACCCCACTACTCTAGCCAGCATTTGACAGACTGCAGATTATATTTCCATATTTCCCACTTCAAGAATATACCACACTCTTTACAGACATTACATATCATATGCCTTCCTGAATTCTGCACTAAAGGACGACTTTTAGCCTATTTGAGATGATGAACTTGAAATGTTTGACTTCACTCAATGCCCTGAACCCACACCATCTGCTGCCTGTTTGCCTGCTTGTAAAATACTGAGCACTACTGCCACCTAGAGGCTAATCATAAACATCAACATCAGAGGAAAACACACACATTTCACATCACTAATAATGTAGCACCCATTAAATAAACTTCACTCCACTCTCCGCATGCAACATTCCACAGCAAGCAGTCACAGAAAATTAATTTGGAAAGCAAAAAACAGGAAGCAAGAACACCAGACATTAAGGATCATTCGCAATAAAGCCTACTAATACCTTTTAGCAAAGAAAATCAGCCAGTCCTACCTGAATACATGGGTGGCAAACGAAATATATCTGATGCCCGGCTAGTCATAGGTTCGTATGGAGATTCCTCCAGTAAATCATTTCCTGTTGAACAAACAAATGTAATGATTTAAAAAAAGGATACCTGTGTGTAAAGTTGCTACATGGATTGCTTGTTTTTATGTAGCCATTTCAGGCTGTTCTATAAATCTATGCCTGATTGGGCATACTGGTCAGCACTGGAACCAGCTGACAGATCAAACTTCACACTCGATAAAATCTCACTCACATTTTACAAAGAAGTGAGAGAGGGAAATATATATACATAAGAGATAGAAATAGAGAAAGAGATATAACCCATAAAAGTGGATGTGCTTTATAGCAAAATGGTCAACATTAGTTTGGAACTAAGATCTTCTGTGCACATTTCAAGAACACTGACATACTTGAACACAGCAATGAGTGTGTGTAAATGTGTTTATGTGTGTGTATGTGGCCTCATAACTGGTTGTATCTGGGATCATTCACTGAAGACCTAGAAAAGGTGCACTACAAATAAGTTTACAGTTAAAATATATCCACAGAACATATAAAAGGTTTACCCTTCAAAGCACTACTCAATATTCACATAGAATCTTTAGTGATCTTACAGTGATCTACTGTGAACTATGAGGATATACAAATATACTGTGATCTAGAGTTACGCACATTGATCAATGGCAATCTATAATATTGCAGTATAGTGATGCTTTGTAATACTTTATAATAATCTGTTATGATCCGTAGTGATCCATTGTCATTCACAGTGATATGTAATGTAATAATATGACCAGCATCAATCTTCTGTGTATCAAGTGTTATCTCTGAGAATGTACTGTGAAATAAAATGTGATACAGTCATACAGTGCAATCTGTAATGATACACAGCAGTAATTTAGTGCTCTATAATGATCTCTTATGATATATGTCATAATCTTTTATGATATGTAGTGATTGATTGTGATCTACAGAGATACATAATGATATGCGTTGACCCATAGTGATCTCTGCTCTCTCTAGTGCAATCACTGAGAATCTACTGAACATTGTATAGTGATACGCTGTGTTCTAGTGTGTTCTAGTGTGTACTTGAGTGTAATCTATAGTGCTGAATTATGATGGATTGTGGGGCTTTACAGTGAAATTTAATGACATTACAGTGACCTGTTCAGTGACTTGTGTGATCATGTCCACTGAACAGTGTATAAAAATCTGTAGTGATATACTTGATCTATATTCATCCCAGGAGTCTGAATTGATCTACAGTAAATTAGTGTTACATATAGTGCTACCTATAATGATCTTTTGTAGTCTGCCATAATTCATGGTGATTCATTGTAATCTACAATTTAATAATATAATGTGACCTGCAGCAATCTCTTGTGATCTTTATCTTGTGATCTCTTATGATAGTGAAGTTTTCTAAAGTGATCTAGTGTGATCTTTAGTGTCAGTACAGATCCGTATTAATAAATAATAGTGCTCTTTGGTGATATGATATGCTGTACCAGATATACAGTACTTCATTACCAAGTGATCTGTCATGCGTTGTAGTGATCTATAATACTTTATCTTTACGCTCAGCGATCTATAATGACCTGTATTGATACACAGTGAAGTGAACACCTTGTAAATGCTGGTAAAGTCCCCAGTAAATGCGCAAGCAGTTCTTCTCCTTCTTCATGCCTCTTTTGCACCCACAATTGTATAGCGGGCTCTGCTTGAGTGCGTCCAGGGCGCTGCGGCACTCACTCCGACTATTGGCTCCAATACTGCCTTCTTGCCCTGCTATACACTGCCTCATTGTGCGATACTGCGTGCTGCATCCTGGCTCCTTTAAGCACAGCTCGCTGGCCGCCACACAGTCCATCTTGGCCGCTGCAGCAATCACAGACTTTTCCGCAGACAGCAGAACATCTGCGTGTGGAAACGTGCAAATGCTATGTCATTAAATTACACTGCATTTACACCCATATGACTCAAATGTAATACTAATGTAACTCAATTTATAAGGAAAACATCACAGCGTTCTCCTGGAGTTATAGATAAAAGTCATTTCCCAAGTTCTCAGCCACATGCATGACAATCCCACAGACCTACAGAATGTGCAGATGACTGAACACATACAGGTCTTAATAATTAAACCACAAACATTTTTTTTAATTCAGGCTGTGAAAAAAACAATAAAATACTGGTCTTAGTGGGTATTACAATAAATTGCAGTGGGACTTTCTTGTACAGTAAACATCTATGGCATTTTGTACAACAAATACATGCTTTAAGATTTGTGAAAAATTCATTTGAAATTGGTATTTCTGAGGAATATTTAACTGCAATCAACTTTAGACTACAGATTAATCGTTCATGTCAATATGTGGACAAGTTGTGCTGTAACTTACCTAGAAGTGGAAAGAAAACGCAAACCGTGAAAACGATCATCGTGGGTTCGAAACGCGTTTATGCGCGCTGTACTCCTGTGCGTGCGTGCGTGCGCGCGTGCGCGTAATACTGCAGCTCAATAATTGCAGACAAAAACGTTTCACACACTTCACACACTTCACTCACGCTCCATGTCCCGCCCCGTGTTTCCTCACAAAAGCCGCACAAAAGTGCAAAAAAAAATCAGCACCGACGGTAATAAGATTTCCTTAAAATGCTCCAAGTTCAAGGCGCGCGGGACTGGGTGCGCTATGGGTCTGGGTGTTCGTGCGTGAGCTGAGGTTTATAAAATAAAGATAGCTTTCCTGATGTCTCCAAATCTGGAGTGGCTGCACGCGGCGGGGCGCACAGTGTAGCACTAAACAGGAGCACGCGCTCGCTCCTGCTCTGTCTCATCGTTTACCCCCCTACTTTTTTTTAAGAACGTGCTGCTCTTCGACGCCGCAGGCGGGTCACATATTTTCCCCAAACTAGAATGATAATAACACGCTCAAGCGTTTTCTTCTTCTTGTTGTTGTTATTGTTATTATATTATTATTGCAAAAAGAAAAAGAAGGACAATAATAAATAAGTGTGTGGACTTACAAGAAATTGTCTGAAACATGATTTCGTAATACACACAAAAGAATTAGGAGTAATTTTGCAATACCTAGTCCCAAACAAATCATCATAACTTGAACAGTAAGTTATCAAATTAGTTATGTGATTTATAAAATGAATTAAATTGAGATGTAGGTGAAAATATAACAGTTTTAGACAAAGTTGAGGGATAAGAAAATCCAAGAATCTCTTCTAAATAAGTAAAATGGGGTGGATGTTGTATATTCAGCCTTTTATCACACACTCTCACTTCTCCCATGGAATTATATTGGGTGAATTTTGTAAAGTGAAAGATTGCGATAAAACTTTTTTACGTTATTTTACACGATGAAAGGGGCTACAACATCTGACAAGAGATAGGGATGATCAATAATTCTTGCGTTTTTTTCCATGGATCACTTTGCAAAGACATATATTGATTTGTAAGACCATTAAAACTGAATCTGCATTTTCTAATCAATTATTTGGCTTCATTTGTCTGACTCAATTACCAGTCACTGAAAAAAGTGAGTTCTAGTTCATGCGCGTATGTGTTCCAGGATTAAACTGGTTAAGGTTGCCATCTATTGGTGCAAACATATGCGCCATGCTATCTGGATGAATGTCAAATGGTGCCTGCTGATCAGCAAGTGCACTACACATAGCTTTTTGGACAGAATATAAAGTCATTTACTATTCAGCCAGAAAAAATAATTTAGAAAATAGTGTGTGTGTGTGTGTGTGTGTGTGTGTGAGAGAGAGGGGGAGAGAGAGAGAGAGAGAGTGTGGAACCACAAGTGTGGTTTATTATGCAACTGCATCGATAGTATGTACCCTAGTTTGTTATTCAATGTTTTACACATATAGAGTGCCAAACCACTGAGAAGTTGTGGGTGTATTTTTGCTAAATATATTTATTGTTATAAATTTTATATTTATATTTATCAATTCATTAATCTAACCAACCAATGAAGGCGAGTTGTTGAATCCAACATCTTCAGCGGACCTGTGGCAAGACATTAAATAAAACTTTCAGCTTATTACTCTACAGTACTGCGCACAAGTCATGGGCATATTAAGAGACATGCTGTAAGGCAAAGATATATTTTTACATTAACAGTTCAGTGGTTAAGGCCTGCTTCTTTGTTTCCCAAAAAACCCAATTTAATTTTTTCTTTGTTTTTATCTGTTTTTTTATCTATTTGTATCTATCTATTTATCTGTTTCACTCTTTACTGACTTGTTGGAAATGTATCTTCACTGTTGTGGGTGCTGGTTGGGTTGCATGTTAGGGTTGCTGGACTGCTTGTGGGATGTCTGTGAGGTCTGTTTGCTTGGGCTGCTCTGAGAGCGGACTGCTCATGCAGTTGGTGCCGGAGGTTCTGTGGTCTACCTCAGTAATTGGAGGAGTGCTCCTCTGAGACTTATCTGGGTTTCATCCAATAGCAACACTATTAAGGTTCTTGGCAACCACGTCCAATTTGTCTTTAAGTAGGTGAAAGTTTTCATTGAGGCTGTGAATGCTGAGGTTTGGAGTTTGTATGCCAGGTGGACGTTTGCCATTAATGCACTGCAACTGCATATATTATCTGAGTTTATACTCTTGATTGTAGCGGGGTGAAAAGCTCTCCTTGGTATTTGGGTAGAAATTATAATTTTTGAACAGGGAAGATTTGCCACTATTTTAACAGACTCAGCTACACTCTCCTGTTGTGTTCTCATGTTTTTCTGTTACTGTGAATAATGTTGTATCCTGGCTCTTTGGAAATGGTCTTAATGATGAGGTCAAGTTAATTACTGGTCATACACAGAATCCAGAGTCTGGATTTTAAATTTAAACATTGTACATTCTGGTCATTTAAAAAATGATGTAAGCCTCTGTGTGTGTGTGTTTGTATGTTTGTGTGTCTGCAAATTATTTCACTGTAGCAGAAGAAGCTTTCTTAGCAGATTTCTGAGGTATTATTTGGCGGCTTGGTGTCTGAGGGTTTTGTGGCTATGGGAGTTGATTTCTGGGACATTAGTGGTGCGATTTGGGTGACTGTGTCTGAGGATTTGGTGGCTGCTATTTCGGATGCTGGGACATTTGTGACAGGGAGTCGGTGGCTATGCCTGAGAATTTGTTTGCTGAAACATTGGCGACTTCTCTGAGAGTTTGGTGGCAGTCACTTTTGGTTTGGTTCCTGAAAGTTTGGGGGCTGTGAGTTTTATAGCTGAGTGTTTAGTGGTTGGAAACTGGGTTTAGGTAGCTGTAGTTAAGGGTTGCTGAGAGTTTGGTGGCTGGGGATAAATTCTGGTCACTTTGGCTGGGAACTTTGTGGCTATGAGTTTTGTGTCTGTTTATGTTTAGTTGGTTGTGGTTGTTTATGAGGGATTAGTGGCTGTGACTGGTGTACTAGTGTTCCTTACTGTGGGTTTGTTGTTCCGAGTTTGCTGCTTGATGACTGAGAGTAATGTGCTTTACACTCTAATGCCTTGGGCGACTGCTATATTAGTTTCCTGTATTCTCTGTCAGCTTTTGTCACGGGGATTACTGCATTAACATCAATCCTAAGAGCGCTTCATCTAAAAAGATTATCTTAGGTGGTGGAAGGCTGGGGAGTAGTATATCTTAGAGCCCTTTCATGCTCTGCTTCATGCAAATTAATGCTATATTTGAAATAAAAAATATCTAATCTAGCTCCCTGTACTGTACTATAATGTAGTTTGACAAAAGCTCATCATCCTACACCTGCTTCAGTCCCTCTTTTAAACCCATAGCTTCACTTCTTCCCACAATTTCTGATGAATATTGCACACAGAGAAACCATGAGATAGAAGAAAGGTGCATGTTTTGGAGCCATTTACAAAGAGAGGATAAAACAATTGAACACTATGTAACTGATTTAAGATTAGAAAGTCAGATTTGCAATTTTGGTACCATTTATGACTTAATGATAAGTAATTAGATTGTGATTGGAGTATGTGACCAAAAAGTGAGGATCAACTTGCTTAAGGAAATAAAATTGACTTCAAAAATGCCATCCAAATCTGCCAGGCTTCATAAAATGACATAGTCCAGTTAAATGCATTAGAAAACAGACAAAGATGGAGTGGATGCTGCACATAACGAAGCAAAATGAAAGCAAGTATTCCTATCAGAAGTCAAAGTACAGGAAGCTGTGAAAGGTGTGGCACAAATCACTCACAAAGGAATTGCCCAGCATACTAAAAGGACTGCCTCAACTGTGTTGAAAAGAATCATTATCTGAAATGCTGCTTCATAAAGAAGTATACTATAAAAACTATAAAAGCAAACTATAATGATTGAAGCGCTAAGTTATTTATTGGAACTGTAACTGACAAATTGACAGACACCAACGATGAATAGATTGCATGCATTTAAAATAACTGTTCAGAGGAAAAATAGCCGGGAATCCGAAATAAACAGATCTGAGAATATAATACAATAAAATCATCCAAAATACAGGCATGCCAGAGCCAATTTATCTCCGAAAGGCCAGGCAGGTTATGTCATTATAGTTATAGTTGGTAACTGAAAAGCTGAAAAAATTAAAAGAGTTCATATGATTGATCAAGCAGAAATGGCATCTGTGAAGAAAATAAGTTGTGTACAATTAAGTCCTGTGTGAACATACTATTGGTTGAGTACCAAGATGTATTCAAAGTAATATAGCATTTGCCTGGCTCATTTAAGATCAAACTAAAAGAAAACTCAGAGCCTGTAATACACATAGCAAGAAAGGTTCCTATATAAATATTTCTATATAAATATTGCTATATAAATAAAGCTGACTTGACTTGACATGAAGGTAAGCATAAAATTGGGCACATTCAACACACAATTTATTACTACATTTGGAATCTCTTCAGCCCCAGAAATACTTAATCGAACAGTAAAGATGTTTTATGGGATGAGATAAACAATTAAAAGCAGGATTTCTTCCTGATCCCTTTAAAAATTAGATCACTGACGAAAATTTTAGCACCAAGAAGAGAGTACATGATAATTTTTTGTTGCATTATACAGAGTGGCAGCCATAAACATACCACAGAAACGGAATGACAAAATGAAACACACATCATTGAGCCTGTGTTGAATTTCTACCGCCCAGAAGAGCATTTGAAGGTTTTTGCAGACTACAAAATATGGACTATGAGCTGTATTGCTCCAAAGGCATTGAACTGAGTTGTTTTCAAGTTGCATATGCTTCATCTGCTGAGCGCTACTATGTGCATATTGAAAATATACCCTAGTATTAGAATTTGGGAAATGCTGCTACATAAAGATAACCAAATATGCCAAAGACCATCCTGACATTGAAAACTGTAAAACGCAAGCAATAAATGTTCTATATTGGATGTTCATGCATAGAGACAATTGGGAAATAACATGACATCTGTCAGCGTCACAGTTATCAGCCGAAAAAAGAGTCACTGAAGCCTTACAACAAGCCAAGAAAACCCTGGTAAACAGTGGGCATAAATTTCTAAATGGCAGTGACTACCTGTTCGGTATGGACGAACTTTATAATTAAAAATTTTTTAATTTATAATTTTCAGAGTTTACAAAGGTTAATTATAATTTTCAGCAGGACATGTCACTGAACACTGTAATTTTTAACTTTTTAAATTTATTTACTTGTAAAATTTTTTATTTAGTTATTTAGTTTTTGGTCTGCATCACGAAACCAGAGCACATCCTCGCAAACAAAGGGAGAACATGCAAACTCCCGTAATTTCCAGAGTCGTCCCTCCTGGGAATCGATCCTGGGTCCTTCTTGCTGTGAGGGAAAAGCGGTACCCACTGTGCCACTGTGCGTCACTACTTTAACTTGAAATAATTAAAATGCTATTTCTAAATAGGGTTTGCTGTTTTATTTGTTTGGAAATGGAAAATACCTGATATTCTGGGTCTGTGCTCTGTTAATGGCAGTAGATCTCAAACAGCTGCTTCACAACGGCACATTATATTATATACTAATGGATTTGTACCTTCATTTATTATCTTCAGCTCTGCTACCCTGCAGTTCAGCTGGTGCCCACCTGGCACCTCTGGATGAAAGGGCAGGAACAACCCAAGACAGGGCGCCACACCATCAGCCGATTTATATATTTTCTCTAACAAATAACCCACAGGCAAATTACTGTCAGAAAAAGGACAGAAGTAACCCTTCTGCAGCCACACATTATGAGTTTATACAGGTGGGTTAAAAACAGCAAATAAAGACACCTTTCTGGACAGACTCACATTTACTCATGGTGACACATTGCTGCCAAGAAGTGGATAGAACCGTAGGCCTGATCTAGCAGGATTTTCATTTAACTCTACACTTGCATAGACAAGATCCTATTAAAAGGGGTGTTTTGTTTTATGACTGAAACGCTTCATCTATTTACAGGGCTTCATTAAAGATCAAGAAGATCAATAGGGGTTCAGCAGTACAAAATCAATTGCTTATTTCCACTGGTTTACAGTAGTTTGGTTAACCATTTATAGAGCCTATAAAAATGTACTGGGTAGTGAGAGATAATATGATTATAAGCATTATATGACGCTTTTCTAAACCATGTAGTAATCCATAAATGTATTTGATCACATACAGTACATACATAAATGTCCTCTTAATTCTGGTTAATTTTGGTTACAGGAAAGTCTGCATCTAACCAGCAGCACAGGGAGCAAAACTGCAGGCCACTTACATCCACCTTTTCTCAGACATACCCACACATATATACACACAGTCACACAAAAGGCATTTTTAGAGACACCAATCAGCCTAACCCATGTTTGGAATGTCGGAGGAAACCCACACAGAGACGGAATTGCTGTGAGGTGGCTGACTGAACATCCCCAAATCTTCTAAGCTGTTCCAGCACAGGAAGTCAAACCCCATTTACTAATGTTCCTGCGGTTTTCTAGCAGCCCACTCTCTGCTCATATATCATTGTAAAGATTTAAACATGCTTCATGGTCACATCACAAAGCAGTACAAGTTACCTACAGGAAAGACACATTTTTTTACCATGTAAAATATGTAAATTTGGGGGAGTAAAGGTTATGTGGGCCATGATCTGGGTTTGCATGCATTTTATGTATGCAAATGAAATGAATTCAGATATTTTGCTTCTTCTTATTCTTTTTCTTTCGGCCCATCCCATTATCAGGGGTCACCATAGCAAGTCAAGCTTTTCCAGCTCACTCTCTCCTCTGCATCTTCTGCTCTCCCACCAGCTACCTGCATTACTACATTGACAACATCCATATATACTTTATACCCACATTGAAATTCCTCTTTGCCTCCTGCCAGGCAGCTCCATCTCTTATATCCTCCTAACAATATATCCACTATCACTCCTCCATACGTCCAAACCATTTCAGTCTGACCTCTCTAACTTATTCTCTGGATATTCTAACCTGTGCAGTTCTTCTGATGTTCTCAATCCTAATACAGTCGATCCTGGCCACTCCCAAAGAGAAGTTCAACACCTTAAGCTCTGCTACCTTCTGTTCTGTTTTCTGTTTCTTAGTCAGTGCCATTGTCTCCAAACCATGCTACAGTTGTACCATCAGTAGTCTCTTAGACTTTTCCTTTCACTTTTATTGCTACTATTTAGTCACACATGACACTCCTCATACTTTTCTCTATCCATTCCACTCTTCCAATATTCTCTTTTTTATCTCTACCACACTCTTTAATTCCTTGACAGCTGATCCCAAGTATCTGAACTCCTGCACCTTTGTGACAACTTCTCCCTGTAGCCTATCTGCCTCCCTCGCAGTCACACACACACACACACACACACACACACACATATATATATATATATATATATATATATATATTATTTTATATTGACTTTCATTACACTTCTCCAAATTATCTTCTAGCTGTATCTTGCTCTCAATAAAGATCACAATGTCGCCTGATAACATCGTAGTTCATGGTTAATCCACTCTGACTTTATTTGTCTGTCCGTCACAAGAGCTAACAAGACGTGTATAAGCCTAGCTTCCACAACTTTCTCCCAAATCTTAACTTTATGTCCCTACAAATCTCCACATCACCCTTGTTCTTATAATTCGGTACAAGTCCACTTTCCCTCCATTCCTCAGGCATCATTTCACTCTCAAAAATCTCAGTGAATAATATAGTCAAAAATATCTTTCCCATCTCTCCTATACATTTTCATACCTCTACCAATATGTCATCAGGTCCGCCTGCTTTTATCTTTTTCAACCTTTTCTTAGCTTTCTTAGGTTTATCCTTGCTAATCTTTGCTACCATTTGTTCCACAATTTTTTTATGCTTTCCACTCTTCTTTTCCTGTAATTCTCTTCAGTCATCATCTAATCAAAATACTCCATCCATCTTTCCCTCACTCTTTTCCTCACCTGTCAGTACATTTTAATTTCTATCATTGATCACACTAACATTTTGCACATCTTTTTCCATCTCTCTGCCTCACCAGCTGATACACCTCCTTCTCACTTACAAAAGTGCTTTATGATATCAATAAACACAATCTTTTCTGACTAGACAGTCAACCAACAAAAATATCCTCAAGAAACTGTTGCAGAATTGTGTTTTTTTCACCATTTAGGAGCAAGAACAAGTCCCGTAATAGGGGGACCAGTTGAGCGGTGCTAGATGACAGGAGTGCGTGAGGTGCAGTGCGGGGTGTGATAAGTGCTGTAATGCAGGAGGTCACAGGACCATTTTGGACTTTTTAAGCAAGCATCAGTGTTTTAAATTTGATGCAAGCAACTACAGCAAGCCAGTGAAGAGTGTGTAGCAGTGGTGTAGTGTCTGATAACTTGGATTGAACATTGAATACAAGTCTTGCAGCCAAGTTCTGGATCAACTGTAAGGGACAGATAGAACTCAGCGGTAGTCCCGCTAAGAAGGAGTTGCAGTAATCCAGTCTCGAGATGACTAGGGACTGAACCAGGATCTGCATGGCCTCTGTGGAAAGAACTTTTCTCTTGTCAGCTTTCAAGTTTGAACTGGTGATCCTCCATCCTTGTTGTTATGTCAGCAAGACATGCTGCAACCTTGGCAGAGACTTGAGTGTCTGAGAGTGCAAAGGAGAGAATTAGTTGGGTGTTATCAGGATAACAGTGATATGAAAATGCCTGTGGGGATATAACCTCACCGAGAGCGAGTGTAGAGTAAAAACAGGTTAAATAGATGCATTATTCTTAATTTCAAAACAGCATTCAAAAATAATGTAACAATATAAATATGAAAGACTTTCTATTGACCCTGTTCTTTCTCTTGATTGTGTGTATGCCTGAGGAGTAGCAGCTGGAACACTATGTGACCGGGGGTGTGTGCATCTTTGATGTTGCGGCTGGCCTTTTCTTTAGCTACATGGCATAAAGCAATGATACACACACACACCTATATAATTAATTCAGAAAGTCTTCTTTTGTTATGTTGCAGCTTTGTGCTTACATATAAAGTATTTACAAAGAATGATCCGAAAAGAAAGAATATCCAGTGAGTTGCAGTTATGTGGATGGAAATACCATTTTGATGTGAGAGGTCAGGAAGAATGGTCAGACTGGCGTGAGATGATGGTACCTCAAATAACCACTTGTTACAACCAAGGAATGCAGAATACTATCTCTGTTGAATGTATGCCACAAAGAATTAAGGCATAGCCAGAATTAAGGAGTCCCACCTTTCACTAGCAAGGTTTACAAAGTAGCTGGTCAGTGTAGGTTTGTACTTTATTTACAGGATTATGTAAGTTCTTAGTGATTTTCTTCAACAATTCTGTTGGGCTATAAAGGGTTAATATGGTCTCTCTTCATAGACTAAGAACAGGAAGAAAGAAAAAATCATGGGTAAACATGGGGCTTGGCATGAGCTTGTGAGTGCCACCTGCATTAAACAAAAACTGTGGATGAACTTAACAAGTCACAGAAACAACAGTAAAATAGACTTTGGTTGTAAAAACCCCTTTATACTGGATCACTTAGAAGCTGGCTAGCCATTATTCTCGTTCCCGCGCCTTCTTTTACCCTGCTGACATTTTTTAAACATGGTTGAAGAGAAAAAAAGTTGATCCGTGCATACAAAGCTCTTAAAGTCAGTTAATACGGTTGAGTATTATCTATACACTATGTATGCTACTGCACATATCTTTTCAAGGTTTGCAAGTCGGTGCATCCTGTTGTGTTATAACAGTGAATATGTGGTGGTAGACTCTAAACCACAGGGTGTATATGTTTTTGTTGTTTTTCCACATGCCCGTGAATTGAAATGAATTTTAAAAGGTTCAGTCAATATTTTAAGATCTTCACTAAGATTCTAGGTGAAATTGGGTTGCTAATGTGCCCACAATCCCACGTGGATTAAGCGGAATTTATAAATAATATAATGTGGCCCGAGCAAAAGAATTGCATCTAACAGTAATGTATTTCTTAGTTTTAAATTTAGATTTTAAATTTGTTTTAATTTAAGAAAGATTCTCTATTAAACAATAAATTAAAGTAACATTTAGCCACAAGTGGCAAAAATGGTAGAACCTACGAAATGTAAAATAACGCAGATAGCGGGAAACTTCAGACGAAGTGGGAAAATGAATAATTCGTTACTGGAGTGTGTCTTTTTTCGGATAATTTAGCAACAGGTGGAAAAGATTGACTCATTTAAGTACAGGGTGGGCCATTGATATGAATACACCTAAAAAAATGGGAATGGTCGGTGATATTAACTTCCTGTTTGTGGCACATTAGTATATGGGAAATCGGAACCTTTTCAGAATGGGTGGTGACCATGGCGGCCATTTTGAAGTTGGCCATTTTGGATTTCACAAGAAACTTTTCACAATTTCACAAGAAAAAAATGGCGTGCCTTAACGTAACTTTATTGATGAGTTATTGACAAGCTACTTTTTGTTTGGCGCAGTCGTAGGCTTGTGGTTAAGGAACCAGCGTTGTGACCGGAAGATCCCTGGTTTGA
>JAOUQT010323596.1:0-24782 GCA_025769995.1 Xyliphius kryptos | reverse complement strand
ATCCATTTGGGCATCAGGCTGCATTTTTTTGTCTGAGCATAAATAAAAGTGTTGATGCTGTGAGTAGCTCATTTGAATAATTGAACGCGGCGCGATCAGATGGCAGTGGAGGGGCGGCGTGGCCACTGGATGTTGAGCAATTAGGCTGTGCAAACAATAGAGGAGGGTGGATCCCTCTCTGTGGCTCTCAATGCCGACTAATTGCCTCTGTTCTCCATCGATGCATATGTGGCAGCGTCATCTGCCCCCGGTGTCATGGAGGGCTGACTGGTGTTCCTCCTGGCCGAAGCGGCAAAATGCTGGGTTTAATTCATATTCATAGCATCGCTGCACCATTCCCATCTCTGTTCTTCCTTTGCTCTCCTCTGCAAATCAGTCGCAGTTGTCTATTGTGATGTAAAACCAGTGTTTATTGGTTGAAAACATAATCTTGGCTCAGTTTCCCAAATTCTCATGACGACATGGACACTTTTTGATTCCGTACTGTATACACTCACACAAAAACCTTTTTAATATTATACTCATTCAGAATACTTTACTAATTCCCGGGGTGGCATTGCACTTATCATAGATGCCCCATTTATATTGTTATAACAAACAAAAGTAAAAAGTACTTCTATTAGTAATAATAAGCACAATGAAATTAAAATACAAAATAAAGCAAGATAAAGAAATAAGTGAAGTGGCGGTGTCAAGTTATACATATTAAAATTAAAATAAATTGCAATGGTAGAAATTGCTGTATCAATGTAATAATATACATTTGAATCATAATATAGTTTGTTATTGGATATAGAGTGAGGAGTTATAGAGTTTGATGGCCACGAGTAAGAATGACTCTGTAAATTTATTTCTGTATATAATTTTGCAGTCACACTGTAAACAGTGGAGATTGAGCTTATTCTCCCACAGGACTTCCACGGGTATTATTTGGATGGTGGATGATTCTATAATGTTAGTTTTGGGTTAGTGTGTGTTGTTCTGGTAGAACAGGATCACTGTGCACTCTTCTGAACACACTTTTCAGATCTAAAAGCGACAGTAGTGATGACAAATTAAAGACTTTTGATTTATAATTACCCAGCATTACTTAATTACAGCAAACAGCTGGCACTCAGCAGGCAACCTAAAGAAAATCAATGGTCCTGTCCCTGCTAGTAAACCAGAACTTTAAGTAGTTTGTCGGTGACAAAGTTTTAGGTGCTGGCCAGATACACCCAGGACAGGGCGCGCGCGCACACACTCACTCACACAGACCCATACTATATATAAGGACAATTTAGAGCATCCAATTCACCCTGAATCCATATTTTTGGACTGTGGGAGGAAACCAGAGAACCTAGACTGACATGGGGAGACCAGGAAAACTCCATCCAGATCTCAATGCTGAGAGGTTGATGTTTTTATTACTGCACCACCCGTAGTTACTGTTATAACTTTTAATTTAATGCGACAACCATTGAGTGGTGGCTGTGTGGTTCACATGGGTACATGACTTTCCATGTCCTCCCCATGTCCGTGTGGGTTTTCTCCGGGTTCTCTGGTTTCCTACCACAGTACAAAAACATGGATTCAAGGTAAATAGGATGCTCTAAATTGCACTTATATGGTTGGTGTGTGTGTGCGCCCAGCGATGGATTGGCACCCTGTCCTGGTGTAACTGCCCAAAATGTTCTCTTCTTTATAAGCATTCGGAACCCCATGGGGGAACCCCTCCCCCCCTTCCTAGGATTGGATTAATTGAAAAATAATTTAAAATAATGCATGAATAAATAATAATCTTTAAAAAATGAGATTAGTTGATAATTGGATTGGTTGCAGGTTTAAGAGACAGATAGTTTAGAGCTTTTATATTAGCATAGTTGGAAAAGCAATGCTTCTCAAAATGTTTTAGTAAAATGCAAATAATTGGGACGCTTAATGTTTATCTAATGAAGAAAGGGACGTGATGAATAACCACAAGCGTTTACCTCTCCTGTCACATATGTGAGAAGTGCTTGCATTGGCTTTTGACAGTCCAGGCTTTGATTAGAGTCGGCAGGACACATGTCACCTGTGGGTGTGAGAGAGAGTGTGATGGACCACGTTCAGCCATCTGGCTGGTTGTTGCATTTCTGAGTTGTGTTTTTTGAACACTTCCACATTCTCTCACTGGTATGATTGACAGGTTGTCCTCAGGGCTCTGTCTCAGTCACCACTGTTTGTCAGAGATGCTCCACTGGGATTTGAATATTGTCCAATTATTACTGTCCTCCTGTATCTCTCCATCTCTCCCACGCATTCTGCCAGACTGCTGAAGCATTCTGCAATGTTGTGTCAGCTTACGAAAGAGAGGAGCTTCATTTTGGCACTAATTAGGTTTTTTTCCCCTAAACAATGTGCCATTAGTGTAGGTTTAGGATTACGTAGAAACATTTACAGTACTGCATTAACTGACCTCGTCGACATTTTAATATTTAAAGCGCTGTGCTGCGTGCTGCTGTAAACATGTATGATGTGCTAACTGTATATCTGTCCTGTTCATTTCTGTTTCTCAGTCCTGCGAGATGATTTCAGGCAAAAACCTCAGGACTTGGCGATAGCTGTTGGAGAATCGGCTACGTTGGAGTGTCAGGCCCCTCGAGGCCATCCAGAGCCCACCACATTTTGGAGGAAGGATAAAGCACGACTGGATCTGAAAGATGAACGGATCACTGTGAGAGCCGTAACCTTCACTCTATCATTTTACAAAGCTTTCTTAAAGCAATACTATTTAAGAAAATAGGAATTACAGTTTTTTTTGTGTTAATATCAATCAGAATACTTTCCTGATCCTCAGAGAGTTGCAGTTATTACAGATGCTCCATTTCTCATTATATACAAAAGAAGACGAAATGACAAAGTATTAATATTAGTCATAATCAGTGCAATAACATTTAACTACCAAATACTAAAATAAAGTAATTAGTAAAGTGGCAGTGGCATGTTATAAATATTAAAATATATTGCAGTGGGGGGGTCATGTAACTTAGAGATTCTTCTTCTTTCAGCGTTATTTCTTTTATTATTCAGGGGTCGCCACAGCGATGAACTCTCATATCAGGCCAGGTGTTTCACTTAAACCCATGTTTTTGGACTGTGGGAGGAGAACCAGGAGGAAGCCCACACAGACACAGAGAGAACATGCACACTCCACCATGATTCGATTAATTTTAATATTGCACATATAATTCATGTTATAAAACATCAAGTAAGGAGTTATACAGTTTGATGGAAGGACCTCCTGTGGCGCTCCCTGGTGCATTTGGGAGGAATAAGTCTTGGACGTTCAGATGTTTCCACTTCAGATCTTTGGTATTAAGCTAGGGAGATAAAGTTGGGTTAATTCACTGACAGAACTTCAAGAAGATATTTGCTTAGCGTAAATTTATTTTATAAAATATTTGCATCGTATAAGTTCTATGAAACTGATCTGTGCTCTGTTAGACTGCCATGTGGTTTTCATATGTTTTTAGTGATTATTTGCCCACGTTTTTTGTGTTTTGGCTATAAGTCCCTAAGTGATGATACCAGTTAAGGGGGGGTTTTAGCACCTTCTGTATTTAGAATAATTTTATTGTTCCATCATGCATGTCAGCAACGCACCTCCTCCCATGAGATGCAATACACGGATCCACCACAGTGAGAACCGACGGCCTGCTGCCCTGCTGACATGCATGATGAAACCATATAGCAGCTTTAAGTTCATGATGAAATCAGCTTAAACGCGCTCTGTACTGCTTCCAACTCAATAGGCGTCAGATGTGCCAGCATCCACAATACACCCTACTCTGTATTAAAATCTCCTGCAAAACGGCTGACATGCATACATTATGTAGGTTATTTCATTTATGTAAATGTTCGGTTTAATGATAAATGTTAAATTAGGCATTTTGATATTCACAGTTCACTTTAAATTATTAATAAATTTGCTTATTAGTAAATCAGATGTTCTTTAGGTCCCAGAAATGGATTCATTTATTATTTCTCTTGAAAAAAGAAAATATTCCGGATTTGTAGGAGTTTAAATAGCCTTACAAAACCTACTAAATACAAACCCACACAGTATTACCAACATCATGCTTCATAGAATGTTTGGTGTATTTTGTATTGTGTGTTTTTATTTTTATTTTTTTTTTTACCTACTAAGCGTTTTAAACCGTTTTTTATTATTTTTATTTTTATCTTATATGACCATTAAACCATATGTCCACTGATCATTGTTCCACAAAGCCTACATAAGGTTTCTCCTGCTGAAAACCTCTCTCACCTCCTTTACATTAAAGGCCAGTCTTGATATAAGCTTGTTGGATAATTGTCACTTTCACATCCACAGATGAATCTTAGCCTTAATAACTTGCTCTCGGCCTTTCTCTCTCTGTATTAATCTCAGTAGGTCTAGTAAATCATGCTTCTTTGTGAGCTAATGTATACTAAAGGGGGCGGGAGGGCTGTATCATCAATTCTATTGCATGAGCTATAGCTCATAAATAGATGGAGAATGGCAAACACGAGGAATCACATGATAAACTTCACAATCCGTGGCTGGTAGCTGTTACACATTAAAACAGATTTCAAAAAACAGAAGGGATAAAAAAAAAGAAAGCGGGTAAACAAATAAACATAGTGCCAAAAATCTGAATCGAGGAATGTTTAAAACGAGCTTTCAGTCGAGGTCATCACTCACCCTGTTATTCTCCTAGTACAATAAGCATTGTTTAAACTCAGACACTCTGCAGTATTGAGTGATGTAAACATTTAGTTTCTGTTAGATAGGAATTAAATCCATTTCCACATTTTAAACCCTTATCGCGATTAATCGCATAAACGATTAATCGTCTCATCCCTATTTGTGAGTGTATTATGTAAAAGCATTTTTAAAAATCAAGTTCTTCGTTTTATTTAATACAGTTAGTATTGCGTAATCACTAATTTCAGTGTGTAAATGTAAAAGTTAATAACACGCTTAATTATGTCCCCACAGGCTTCCACAATGTGTTTGCTAAATCAAGCCTAATGCTTTTAGATGTCTTATTAAATTCAGGCTCCGTGTTGATTTAAGGAGAATGATGCTTACTGTATGAAAAGTCTGTTGCATTGTCTAATGAATCTGTCTGCTGGCTGTTGCTTAGATACGAGGTGGTAAGTTGACCATCTCCAACACCCGAAAGAGCGATGGAGGAATGTATGTTTGCGTGGCGACCAACGTGGTGGGTGAGAAGGAGAGTGAAATGGCTCAGCTCTCTGTGTTCGGTAAGGGATATGAGTTTTATTGCACTGAACAGCAGGAGTAGCTGTTTCTGAGGTCTGTGAATATAGCTGTGCAGCATTTCTTCATGATTATAGCTTCTAACTCAATCCCTTGACTTTATAGAAGCTGATGGAAAGTACTGAATATTACTGTCCTGAGAACATGGCATTTGTGACAAATGCCTTTCAATAACATTGCAGCTCGCTGGAAATATCACTGTATAAGTTGTATTTAATGAGCACATGGGCTAAATGTCATGCTGTCATGCACAATGGACCACTGAAGTCTTGTCGTCATTTTGTAGTTGTCGCCAAGTTAGTTATGGTCGTATCTAGCATATAAGCTCAGTTTGCAAAAAATGAAGTTGTCAAAAAAATATCAATAATCATATTTTATGGTAAATATATATGTTGAGAACCCGATGTTTTCTACCATCTACATTTTTCACTTGATTTTCACAGTTTGCTAGTTGTAGGCAGTTAGGCTGTTATTTACCTTATTAGCCACGCTTGTTAACTAGCTCAGGAATACTATATATTTTTAGTTTATACAGTTGACCCTTTGTTTTCGTTGCTAATCCAGCTGCAAAAAAAATCTGTGAAATCCAAAATCGATGAAAACCCAGGCCCCGGTTTCCATTTAAATCAATGTAAATCCATTTAATTCATTATGGAGACTCCAAATGTAAAGTTTAATACTGAAAACAGAACAGAGACATATATACAGTATTTTATAAACTTTAATTAAAGAATAAGACTAATGTAAATGAACATTTAACAGAACGGCATCCACATTTCTCCCCATACAACTGGTTTTAATTGATCCAAATTAATGATAAACATTTTGATTTTACTCGCTGTTTTTGAGCACATTTTAATACTTTTACTGACAATCTCAAAGAAGGTAGACACTGGTGTAGCTGCCTGGTGTCAATTCAATACACAGTTAAATTAGCTTGCATTCAAAAATATTAGTATTAGTATAAATTTGAAATGGAAATTCATGCACGCATGTATTTTACATTCTATTTTTTTAACCAACATCAAAGAGAATCATTCATTAATTTTTGCTAATGAAATATTACACTTGGACCCAAAGAACCAAATATGGGTGTAACAAGGTTTACAGAACTACACAACTCAGTGGTCTATAGTCGAAACAAAGAGAATGCTTACCTTGCTATTTGTGCCACTGTGAGTTCTGTAAGTGTGGGTTTACAAAAGGGGTTGTGTTTGGTTATAATCCACACGTATGCTTTGCTGATACTTGTGAACATTCATTCTCTGGTACAAGATCACACATCGCAATGCCAAAACACTTTTGTTGGACTGCATTTCTGTCACGACACTGATTTGCCGTGGAGCTGTTTTTACAACACTTCACAACATTTACATTTATTTAGAGTTGTGTTAGCTTTTAGTTGAGATCCTTAATTGATAATGGGGCAATTAAACCCATCTGAAAAGTCTTCTCCAGCGCATCCTTAATACTTTTAAACTGGCAAGTTTTGGTAAAACTGGAGACCTACTGTGTATACCTGATTTGTTTCAAATGAGCTCAACTCCACCATTCACAAAGTACATAAACATTTATTACCATAGATTTAGGTTTATTTTAGGTTTATAGGTAAGGGCAAAATAATTGCTTTGTGAATCTAATATAAACATTAGATGTTCCATATGAAAACTTTTTTACTGCAGTATATAAGCACCTGGAACGTTTTTGAGTACTTACTGTTCCATCTAGGACATTTATTATGATTGCTAACCTCTTTATGCCAAACCGCTTCAAATTTGCCTGATACAGTTCATTTACAGTGTCTTTCATCATGGGCTGTAAAATGGTTTCATTAGCAGAATAAAAATGTTCTCGCTTTATAGGCTGCTGCAGGACTTTATGGAAAGCAGTTGAAAGACAAAAAAAAATCCACAAGGTCTGAGTTTGCTCTTCACAAATTTCTTCTGTAGGTAGAGGGTTACCAGGTTTTGAGCCACTTTATGAGCCATAAGAAACTCATACAGACCACAGAAGAACATGCAAACTTCACATGGAAGGGACCTAATCCTTAAAAATGTGTTGAAATAATATAAAATCATTGCAAATTGCATAGTGACGTAGTGAAACACTTACATATATTTATATACATAAAAGTTCATTTTGTCCAATATTTAAATAAAACATTGTATTGTTCAATAAATGTATGTTCAGATGTGCGTGGGTTCTTTTGTATGTGTAAGCATATTTAAAAATGCGCATTAATATTCAAATCTGGATGTTTGTCTTCCTTTGATCTTCTCTTGCCATGTGTCCATGTACACATGTTGTAGAGCGACCGACGTTTGTGCGCCGGCCAGTGAACCAGGTGGCCCTGCTAGATGAGAGTGTAGAGTTCAGATGCCAGGTGCAGGGAGATCCCCCCCCATCACTGCGTTGGAGAAAGGATGACGTTGAGATTCCCCGTGGCAGGTGAGGAAAACCTGTTCTAGCGAACTTTCTGCATCGCCATGTACTGCTTTTTATCTTAAGGCTGCATATTCATGGTAAACATTTACTAAAGTGTCAAATAACAACTGGATTAGGATTAGAAGCCTGGGCTCTAAATGCAAATCAGAGCTGTGTAAACATGAGCAACAGATAAGTTGTCCTGCGCATGGTAATAACCTGTTGCTGTTTACTGGACTGTTTCTACAAACTAATAATCTATACCTATAAATGCAAAGCCCTCACTGACATTAATCTCCACAAACCTCACTCTATAATAATACTTTCATTTGAAATATATAAAACTTTCATGTTGTTAAGTTTTTCACTGTAGTGCAGCATGTGTATTCTGCTAGTAAATGAAAAATGTAAAAAAATCCTTGAACATTCCTCCATCTTGCTCCTCCACTCAGCATATAGATGGAATTTGTGGTTTTTCAGTTACAGACTGTAGTCCATCTGTGTTCTGTTGGTTCTCTGCCAGTCAGGAGCATCACAGAACAGGTATCATTTGGGTGGTGGATTGTTGATGGTCAGTTCTGAGGGGGTGTTAGTGCAGCAGTGCTGCTGTAGGTTCATTTAAAGAGGTGGAGCTGAAAGTATGTGTACACACCTGTCGAAATCTGGTCCGGGGTTTGTAGTCGTCATGCTGAGGAGACCAGCAGTTCTTCCTCTGCAGCATTTACACAAGTACGAATTACAATCATTTAAAAAATACCACAAAACCAAAGTTTGGACACGCCTTCTTTTTGCTGCACTTCTTGCCCATGTGATCAGTCCCACTTCCTGTAAAGATGGACTTTGTAGTTCTACAATTACTGTGTACGTCCCCCTTACTCTGTTCTAATGGTCAGGTGTGTCCAAACTTTTGGTAGTGATTATGCATGTTGTCATTTTCATGGAATTCTCACGGGCAGGACCTCCCTCGTCTCGTTCTCACCTTGCTCATTGCGCCTCGCCGTATGGAACTCTTGCGGGTGGCTCTCCTCAGCCTCTCCGTCGTGGTGGAGAACGACAGGAGGCTCGCGGGTTTGCGATAGTGTCCGGCCCACAGCTTCTCCTGCAGTCTTGGCCGACCCGGACGCCTCCTCACCCCCAGAGGCTTCGCTGCACTGACCTTCTTCTTCACCTTCACCTCCCCATCGATACGCGAGTGGAGCCGAGAGCCTGTAGGGGTCAGGACGAAGATAACGCGAGATGAGCCGAGTGAAAAGAACCCACCTGACCGGTCAAGTCGGGGATGGCAAGGCCTCACCATACAGCTCCTGACGTTCTCTCTTGTTCTTTGCTTTCTGATTGACTTCCAGTTTCACAATGGAGGAGGGGGAGGGGTCTTTGAGGATGGAGCTGGACTGGAGATTCCTGAAGGGTGCAGATTTGACAGTTTGGACCTCTTCGGTGTTGTAACTGCCCTCTGCTTCCTCTTCTTCTGAAGCATAAAGCAGAACAAACTCTGTCAGACTGAGAAACTCCAGGAAATAAAAACGATGCAAACATTTTTTTTTGCTAACCAAATGTTAAAAAAACTTAAATCTGAGGTTCTATCCACCACCCTACGCAAGGCGTGTAACAAGGTTCCTCCTGCGTCGTTTAAATAGCAACGCTGCTTGTGAATGCATCGAACACTTTGATGCATCTAACACGACGGCGCCTAATGAGCCTGTGCGCCCCTCAAAACCAGTTACATCACGTGCCGCAGAGAGAAAGGGCTTCCTTTCATCCCCCGCTATTGTTAACATCCGTAGGTTGTTTTCAGTCAGCGGTGCACCTCATTTACATAAACACACCTCATTTCTGGAAGGCCACGCCCATCGGGGGAGATATATTGCTATTTAAACCATGTGAAAATGGGGTGTAGGATAGTAATGCGTATCGTGACGTGCCTCGTGCAGGGGGGGTGCGTTAGGGCTCTGGGACTATATAACTATAGAAGTGAATGTACAACTTTAATGCTATATAATGCAATGACAATTAGAACGAGAGAAAGAAAGTGTGTTTAACTTCAGCACAGTGCAAATAACTTTCTTTCTAAAACTCATCAGGGATTCACTGCTAATTATGTGGTGCGCGTGAGAACGAGAGAGAGAGAGCGCGTGCGTTAACACCCAGTCAGCTGTTGAGCTGTGGCACGAGACAGCAGGCTGCAGCTGTGTCTGTATGTCTGCCAGCGGGGGTCTGACTGAGAGGTGTCAGGTGTCCACACACCCACTGACACTCTTGTCATTTACAAGCCATTCATCAACACCCTCTCACTCACCTCAACACACACACACACACACACAATCTCACACACTCAAGTCTTTCACTCGCTTAACAAATGAGGTATAACTTGCACAACCACTAGGGGCTCACTAATCTGCATTCAGAAGTTTTGGCTTATAAATAAAGACAAAGAAAAAACATACATACACATACAGTTCCACTCACCGTATAGATGCACGTTGTAGTTCTACAAATACAGGGTCCTATCTCACACCCCCTCATGTCGTTAAAATAAGCTTTTAATAAAAAAAAGTGGAACGTCCGTTTTCGTCCACGTCGGTCATCACCGGATTCCGCGTTCGTCGATGTTCTTCATTTACATTTGGTCATTTAGGAGACACTTTTATCCAAAGTGACCTACAAGTATCCCAACTTGATGATTGGGGTCAGAATACAAGGTTGATATAGCCCCCCCCCCCGGGAGTCTAGCGGTCTTGCTCAGGGACCCACATCGGTAACTTTAGTGGACCTGGGATTTAAACCCACAACCTTTAGATTGACAGTCCAACACCCGAACCACTCAGCTACCACGCTCAACGAAATGTTTTTACATTATCTATAGAAACGCAGTGATATTTCATAGCATTCAGTTCTTTTCCGCATTGGACACGCCCCTGTGTCGGTTCACCGCCGAGATAGCGACGAATGTCCGACTGTTGGTTGTTCTCGGTCAGCGGTGCACCGCCGTTTTCCGTCGCATTAACCCTAACCCAGCAATACGCCAGAAATGTACTTGAACAAACCTTTTTTTAGAGATGGACACACCCACCGGGGTTGATATATTCACATGCAGCGTTGCTTTTTAAACCAGCGTTTCTCAAGACGACGTTCTGGGCAGGTGGTGGTGTTTTCGTTGACTTTGTTGTCCGTCGATGTGAACTCGCTGAAATCGGCCATGTGTACGAAAAGTCGCCGGTAAGTTGTGGAGAAAAAGGAAGTGCTAAACCCACACTTACAAACCAGAGCGTGGAGATTTGAAAAAGTTTGAATGTAATTTGCATTAAATACGTTTATTTAAATTATTCATTCTTTTTACTGTTCCACCGTGGTGTACACACGCCACTCATCCTTAATTCTCGCGCTTCCCGCGGACCTACAAGGCTGAAGGATGGCATCCTGATTACGCTTTCTTACTTTCATACATTCGATTGTTTGTTCGCAATCGCCATCAAACGCAATGCGTCAGATGGATTGGCACTTGGCGAGCAGCTACCTTGGAAAAACCGTGTGGACGCCGTAGTCACTATATACATTCCAGATGTTTAACTGCTGTGAACTTTCACGCTGTTAGCAGGTTCTCCACCGTAGCACAGCATGGATATTCCGCTAAGCAAGAAACCTCCGGAACCTTCTCCAGTCCATCACAAGGCAGACAGTTCACAACTACATAACATTAAATAATTTACCGACATGCTCACCCTGATCGGACGACTCGCTCTCCTCGGCGAACGCCTCCCTGTCGTCGGTCGCGTCCCGTCCTCCTCGCGGCTGAAGAACATGCGCCGATGTCTGATTCAACGCCGTTTCACTCTTTCTCTTCCCATTCCTCCTCATACTCAACTCCTCACAGGCCTTCCAGCGCTCCTGACCCCCGCTGTCGCCGCTGCCTGTGAGACCCCAATCAGACAGATGTTCTCAGTCACGGCTGGAATAAATGTTTTTTAATAACGAAGGAACAGGAAGCAGATTTCACCTGTGTCACTCTGACCTTCAGACTCATTAGCCACCATGTTTAAGAGTCTGCTCTCTGCTTTGGGGCTTCGCTGAGACGGGAACAGGTGAGCGGAGGACGTATCGCGCTCCCGAACGGATCGGGTTACGCTGGGTTTGGACTTCAGCGGGTTCATCTCCTGTTCAAGGACGCTGGTCTTCTGAGAGCAATGGGTCATCATCTGAGATCAGAAATGTGGGTTTCATAAAGCAATACGGTACGAGGGGGCGGGGCATTATTCTGAATAAATCATGGAAAAGAGGTGTTTTTAAGGCGTGACTCGTAACGGAAGTACTTACACCTCTTTCCCGTGATTTATTTAGAATAATGCCCCGCCCCCTTATATCTTATTGCTTTAATAAATCGCTTACACACAATCAAATAAAAAACAAGGTTCAATTCTAAGTGTGTTCATTGTAAGCATAATTAATAAACTCCTCCGTGACTTCATCTTGGCTGGTTTTTAAAGTGAACGTTGGTTGCTAAGCAACATGACACCGGTTTAGTGCTTATCAGTAAATGTCAGTTTATATTAATCTATATTTCCATTAACGGTACGTGATGTAAGATAATGTTCTCACGGTTCAGTGAGCTGGAACACTTTGGTTTTTGTTGTTCGGTTAGGATGCAGTATGATGCAGAGAGGGGTCACTGCAGTGGTCAGTTTCACACATCTCCCACAATGACAATATTTTAATAATAACCTGCAGCACTGATACGAATGTGAAGCGCTCAGAGGTGTGTGTTATTGTTAATAATGTCACGGCTCAGCCAATCAGATTTAAGGACATAGTGGTTTGCAAAAATTTGGGCATCCCTGATCATTTTCATGCTTTTTCTTTATACGTCATTGGTTGTTGGGATCAGCAATTTCAGTTATACACACATCATACAGCAGACGTGTCCACACCCCCTTTTTGCTCTACTTATTGTCCATGTGATCAGTTCCACTTCCTGTAAAGCTGGACTTTGTAGTTCTCCATTCTGTAGTCCATCTGTGTGTGGACTACAGTACATACTGTGTACTCTGTTCTAATGGTCAGGACCCTAATGGTACCCATCACTGAGCAGGTAATATTTGGCCGCAGAGATAGCGATGAACGTCTGACTGTTGTGTAGCGATAGCCACGCCCATCAGGGTATATATTTACAGGCGATGTTGCTATTTGAACATGAAAATATTGTTGTCGTGATGTAGGATAGCAACGGGCATCACGACACGCCTGAGTGTGCGAACGTTATGCTTCAATGCCATGCAGATTAATTTTGGGGCGTATCATTGTGTTTTATTAGAAGGACAGGAATGTTACGCTTTGCGTACATGTATTATATAACATTGCTAAGGCCCTACCTTAGCGATCGTTATCGAGCCGTTATCCGCGCACCTTTAGAGAATGACAGGATAAGTAAACCCAACGCAGTGCGAAAATTGTCTTGATCAGTGTCCTTTGCAGTTTCCTTAAAGCACCAGGTGGCGCTCTGACTTTGGTGGATTGCTATTTGGGCGGTGCAGCTACCTGGACTCAATGCGCTGCTTAGACACACCGTTGTGTTGATTCACTGCCGAGATAGTGACGAGCATCTTGACGTCTGCTTACAGTTGGCGGTGCCTTGATTTTCCGTCACCATGGTAACAATACGGCAGAAACGTACCTGGGCACGCCCATCAGGGTAGATCTATTCACAAGCAGCGTTGCTATTTAAATGACGTGAAAAAGAGTGCCAGCGAGGTGTAAGCTAGTAATGGGCATTGCATAGGCTGCACACTAGGGGGCGTTTTGTTTCGCTTTTTTTTTAGGCTTTGTTCCGATCTGAATGAAGCGTGTGATGTACAGAGAGAAAGTTATAAGAACCTGTGTGGCTCCAATGCGCCCAAAGCTGCGATTGGACAGCTTCTTCTTCTTGATCGTCAAATCACCACCCGCTCCCGACTCTTCCGTCATCAAGCTCGGTCCCGCCCCCACGGGTCTGTCAATCAATTGAAGCCATAGGTTTTAGATGAGACATATCACACAAGGCAATGCACACACTGCGTCTTGGTGAACAGCACGCCGCCCGACATTTACAGATCCGTGACATGGCGCCTCCATCCGCCGGAGAGAATGCCCTCGCATCTCCCTGGCATTGTGCCAAGTGAAGCCAAATGGAATGAGCCTACATTCCCCCCTCCATCGCATTTCGCGATGTACTCCCTGCCAATGGGAGAACATCGGGAGCACGTGTCTCGTTGCACCTTGCGTGGGTGCAGGATGTCGCTGCACGTCTGCCTCTGTACGTGTACCATGAGGCGGCGGCACAGACGGGCTGGGGACGGAGGCCGCAGCGCAAGTGTGGGCCCTCCCCTTGAGTTAGGCCCTTGTGTTCCTCCCAGTGACAAACATGCCAAACACGGCCCCGTCCGGTCAAGCGCTTAATTCAATGGTTCATTGGATATCGCCATCAAACGCAAGACACCCCAGGGTCATCTCGCCATCTTCCCGGGTACCCACAAGCCTGAAAGCTTGGCCCGCGACATGCACACCCTGCTGGACAAGGTCACCTGGTCGTGTGCTCCAGCGGGGGTGCACGTCTGGGCCCAGGCTTTCGCTTTTCTTTTCCCTGAGAGCAAAGCAGAGTGGGCGTGAGGCACCCCGGGGTCTTTCACTCCATCCACGGAGGCTGGAACCTCCGCTTGCCACGCCCACTGCCCTTCCCTCCCCGAGAAAGCCGAAAGCTTGGGCCAGGACGTGCACCCCCCAGCTGGAGGACTTGCACGCGGACCTGCGGGTGACGTTCTGACCGCATGCGCCCTCATTCCTCCAGTTTCAGCATCAATGTAATGTTGTGATGTCACACCTCATAAGGCTGCCTGAGGTCATTAGACGGGAGACGCATCAGGTGTGCAGGTCAATCACTGATAAACGCCGTCAGCTCGGTCGCCCCCCCCCCCTCCCCCAGACCCGCAGTGCTGCCGCCACAGCAGCATCAAAAAATCATTAAAGAAGATTAAACACGGTCTGCACTAAAGGAACGTGACAGTAGTTTGCATTGACAGATCAGGAGGACACACCGACATGACACGCCCGCTGCACCGCGCCATGTCAAATGCAGAACCTGGCTTCAGGCCTGGCGACCGCCGCAAGGGCTTCAACTACATACCCCTCCCTAGCCTTGTTCTGGCTTACTGCCCGTGCATCTGAGCGTCAATGTCATGCGGTATCATGTCACAGTCGGCATGAGGACACGACTACAAGGGCAGGAGCAGAGTGGAGGTGACACAGCAGAGACACAGCTGGGAACACAACGGAAGACTGCCAGAGGTCCAGAGAGAACGCTGGGCTACCCACAATGTCTGTCCGGCTTTCGGCTCGGGGCCAAAAGAGGACTTCATTAAAAAAGGAATCTGCTTTGTCTTTACCTTCATGGCATCGAAAGCCATCGCAGCACATTCTTGAAAAAGAAGACGAATAGAGATCAGAATTTTTTTAGGTACCAGCTTTTGAAATGAAGATGAAATTCTGCTCATTAAAAAAACGCTGAGGTCCACGAGTTTTAATTCTTCCACTTAAAATGGTTTAAAGCAGGGTTTTCACCCGGCTTCAGCCCAGGACACACGTGGTCTCATGGTCAAGTCACTCACCTTTAAAGAAAACCAACCAAACAATTGTATTTTTTAAAAAATACCTGTTGAACATTTAAACGCACACACATTACACACATTAACCAGTCAGTGATGTTTGCGTTGGTCGTCGTGTGCCGAGCGGCAGCTGGGATAGGACCGTTTATTGTTTATGAGACACTTATTTGTGTTGTTTCTTTTTTTCCCCTCCCTCGCTCTCTCTCTCTCGCTTTTTTATTTTTTAATATAGCTGTCGAGTGACCGTGTTTATATTCATACATATAAAAAAAGGAAATGGTCTGTGGTTTTGTTATTGTATGTATTCTATTGTTTTTTTTTTCCTCCACAATCAAAATATATCGTAAAATAAACACATAAATATGCATACAGCCGAATTTAAAAGCAATTTCTTCAAAAAACTGAGAAACTTGTGCCTAAATAAAAATCCACATTTTAAATACTTCCGGTTTTATTTACGTTTCGCTGACGTGCCCCGGAACATCATCATAAATTTCAAGCGTAACCTGCAACCGAATGTTGGTTACCATGGCAACCAGATAGCTGCACCCAATACGCGTGTTTTTTTTTTTTTAACTCAGATAAAAGACAAATCTTTTATCTTAAAAGATAAAAGAGTACAACATCAGATCAGAATAACTTTTTAAAAAATATATTTATTTTTTTACAAGCTGCCTAGAACGTGTCCGTGACCCACTTTTGGGTTCCGACACACTAGTTGAGAATCGCCGGTTTAACTGTGGTGGGCCTTCAGGGCCTACAAGGTCTTCTCTGCGAGCCTAAAACATATCAGAATTACAGACGGAAGTTAATTATATTTTGTCCATAAATACTTATTATATAAATCCAAATACTCTGCTTCCTTTCATAACGTTTCCTCCGTTTCCAGATTTGTTCTCTCATTAAAGCATTTAACCAATCACATCTCAGCATCATTTGTTGCCAGGGTCAAATAATCCGCATAAGGCCTTTATTATAAATTCTGCGGCCCGGGAGATACACGACTCTACTTTCAGCATCAGCTTCGATGGCAACAGGAAAAGGATTTCTTAATGAATCTAATTAAACTGTTTTTGAGGGGAAAAAATGATTTTGTATAGAAAAAAATGTCTCGCAGTTGCAGAGGAAGGAGACTTGTGCACCCCGGGTTTCAGTGGCGGGTCGTGCATTTCACACCCGGGTCTTTAGTAACGCTCCGGCTGAATCAATCCACCTGTCGATAAAAATGGTTATAAAAACATCTTATTACGCAGAAATTCAGAATGAAGAGCCGCTGGTTGCAGATTAATAACTTTTGTAGCCGGAGTAAAGAAATCACCAACAATAAACGGCACACAAATCCATCCTAATGCTCTTTAATTCGTTCCATTAAGAAATCCTCCATCGCTCTCAAATCCAATGCCAAAAATCCGAGTCTGATTTCTGGCCAAAGTTTTAATTGGCTGAAAAGGTCCAATTGAAGTGGTACACGCTTTGAATATCCAATCAGACATACGCCTGCTAGAGGGCCTTGGTGTCTGCAACTCAAAATCTGATTGGTTGAAGCAACAGTTAGTTTATAGTGAAGGTCCAAGGCAGATTATTTGACCCTGGCAACCAATGATGCTGAAATATGATTGGTTACATGCTCTAATAAGAACCTACATGTCTGGAAGCGGCACAATCGCGGGACACGCTATGAAACTAAAGATGGATGAAAAATAGTGAGAATCAGTCTGTGATTCAGACGTTTAGAAGGTTCTCAATTTGAAGACCTGTTTTTATTTCTTCAGTAAAGGCATTTATTTCAAGCAACACAAGTTATGTATCTGCAACGCAACGGCTCTTCATACAGAATCTCTGCTTAATCAGATGTTTTATAGCCATAAGGTAGTTCTAACAGGTGGATCGATGCAAACGGATCATTGCTGAAGATCTCGGTGTGAACGTCATTGGGTTTAAAAATGAAAACCTGGAATGAAGATGGTGGGGTGAGCATTCCATTTAATTCTGAACAACAGGACAACCTTATGCAGAGCACATGCTGCACAAAGTGGAGATTTAATAGCTTTCAGGTGCGATGCTGGCAGAGATGGAATTCCTCACAGGGGAAATGAGGTTCTCCGTTTCCTGTACGTAATAAGAGGAGTGACCTGCAGGAGGCCGACGGGAACACAGGCTGTATGAGGATGAGGCGAGGCGGTCGGATGCACGAATACTCACTTGACTTTCTTCTGCGTCTCAGAGGTCGTCAGAGAAGCCAGGCCTGAGGACAATTTCCGCTTGCGTGGTCGACCGGGACCCCGGCGTGCGGGGCTGCGAGGGGTCTCCTCTTTCCTATTGAAAACAAAACAATCGTTTAAATCGGGCACACACTGCGAACCCTGACTGAACATTGTTAAAGCGTTCAAATCCCAATATGGATGGAGTTTCCATGTTCCATGAACATCTCGCTATGTCCTGGTGGGTTCTCGTTTCCTCCCACAGTCAAAAAAACATGGATTCAAGGTGAATCGGCTGATCTAAATGACCCCTATATAGATATAGAGTATGTGAGTGTGTACCCAGCGATGGATTGGCGCTCGATATGTTCTCTCCTGGATGGAAAGTCCCCTGCGACCCTAATATAAGATTAAGAAGACTGAGGAGGGTCCTTACTGGTGGTCATGCTTCCGCTGAAGTTTGGCTAACTCCTTCTGCTTCTCCTTGTAGCGCCGTTGCAGCTCGGCCAGTCTCACCCGCATGGCAATTTCCTGCCCATCTATGGTTTCCATGGTGCCTTTCACGGGACATACCTGTAGGACACACCTATTTAGAACATATACAACAAATGTACAACAAATAATGGTACATAAACAAGGGACCCGATCTTGCACCCTTTGCAAGGCGTGTCACGATGCACACTTCTATCTCAAACCCTCCCTACTGTCTATTTTCACGTCCAGCGTGTAAATAGCAACGCTGTTTGTGAATATATCGTTGCATCATCACCAGGGAGTGGGGGAGAAGGTGGAGTCATCAAAAATGGACAGCTCGGTGTTTTTGAATGTAAGCATGTCACGTCGGCAATAAAGCCTGGTCACTGGTGTGTCCTCCCGTATGCGGTCCTCATTTTGTTCACCCCGTTAAGAATTTCCCCTGCGGGTTTGCAGGCCCTGTCCCATGCCTGTCGCTTTTCACACAAAGCAAAGCGGGATGGGAAGGGCAAAGCGGAGGGACCGTGCGTCGTAGCGGAAGACGCTGGGAGCGTGGCTCGTCTCTGGGATATTTGGGGAGGTGCGGACAACACCTGCCGCCAGAATGCTGGAACCTGCCGCTCTCACGTGGGCATCGGAGGGGAAGCTGGAGGACAAGAACTTTGGCGGTGACCTTGATGACGTGCAAGAGGCAACAATCGCTGGAGAGTCGATGCCAGAAGCACGTGGGGAGAGAAAGTCGGAGCCGTGTGCACAGAGGCAGGACGACATCGGATCTCTCTTCCTCTCTCCGTGGCATAACTATTTGGTCAACAACAAAGTTCCAACTCTACTTACCATCGACTAATGGAAAAGGTTTTGGCCTCAGTCGTCCCGTTTGGATCAGTCGTCCCGTCCCCTTTGCACAAAAACAGCCCCAAAGAATGATGTTTTCACCCCCATGCTACACAGTAGACATGCTGTTCTTGAGATGCACCTCAGCATTCTTCTTCCTCCTACCAATGGTTCTGTATGCCTTTTATTTTCTTACAATTGCCGCTTACAAAGAGTCCTTCAACAACTCTTTGGTCTTGGCCGTGGTTGAGGCCGTGGACGGTGTCTCAAACAGGTACCATTACTAAAGCTTAACGAGTGGAGGACAGAAGAGCTTCTTAAAGAAGAAGTTACAGGTCTGTGAGAACCAGAACTCTTGCTTTTTTGAGGGTGTTCAGCCTCATCCTGCTTGACCTATGAAGTGTACCTAAAATTACAGAACTCTCGTATTTTGTTAAGTAGGAGAACATGCTCAATCTGCGGTCGTCACGATAGCAAACTCACACTCGCTAAAGATAGCTAAAATAGGGCACCGGGTTTAGGAAGCAAAGTTGACGTACTGGCTCATGGCGGGGGGTCCAATTGCATTTCCGTCGCAGGTTGAGGGTCTTTTTGACTGGAAACTGTTCTCCGGCCTCCGTCATGCTAGATGCTTTAGAATCCAACTCGAGCGCGCGAGCCGTCGCCAAGGTAGCCAGACTGTGAAGATCGGATAGTAACTGCTCATCCTCTGTGTGGAACAAAAACATTAGATCTAATTAATCAATATCAATAATAAAAAGTCAAAATAATCCATCAGAATTGAATCAATGTTTATGGACAAAAGGATAAGCACACACGTATTAATTTAGTCCCATTGCTTTGGGAGAACAATTTGGGGAAAAGACCCCTTTTAACACTCACTGACCATTTGATTATCTACACAAAGGAGGTTTCAGGGTGGTGGATGATTGTCAGCACTGCAGTGATTCTGACGTGGTGGTGCAGGTGTGTTGGTGCGTGGTGGTACGAGTGGATCACACACAGCAGCATCCACCACCCGTATAATACCTGCTCTGTGGGGTCCTGATCATCAGAGAACAGAGTGACAGTATGGACTACAGAATGGAACTGCAGAACTACAAAGCCCATCGTCTAGCTAACTGAAACACTGCTTGCTGAAGGCTAAGCAGTAAAATTTTGGGGGATAAAACCATTTCAGATGCATTAGGATGCTCAGCTAACGCCCCCTGTGCTTTTGGATGATTGGGGGGGGGGCTTTTAAAGCATTTGACAACAACATGCTAATGGAATCATTTGCCTAAACACTGCCCCCAGTGTCACGGAAACGCTTTTATAAATGCAAAGTAAATCATTAGGATGAAGTTTTAATCTGAAGTCTCTCAAAAAGCAAACCAATGCACGGTCCAGTTCTGCTCTGTAGTCCTAAGGCCTCTGCAGATCAAAGGAGGCTTTGCATCTTCTGTTGTGGAGCATGTTGACCCTAAACCCTGCTGGCGTAGCTGGACCCGGTTTGAATCCCAATCTGGGTGGAGTTTCGCAAAGTTTTCTGATTTCCTTCCACAATTCAAAAACATGGATTTAAGGTAAATTGGCTGCTCTAAATTGCCCCATCTAGGTGTGTGTGATTACAGTGATGGCTTGGCATCTTATCCTGGGAGCATTCTGCCACCCCCTCACCCCTACTCTATTCCTCCACTAGGGTTTCAGGTGTTTGGGGGGGGGGGGGGGTCGGGTCCTCATGCCCCTTAAATATACGTTTTTGGACTGTGGGAGAAAATCAGAGAACCCGGATAAAACCCACATGGTCATGAGGAGAACATGGAAATCAAACCAGATCGGGAGTCAAACTTGGATCCCCGGTGCCCAGAGGTGTACATGCTAACCACTACGCCACCATGCCACCCCATATATGTATATCGCCAAACCATGGGATACGCACGATGGAGCCCCACCCCCCCTTCCCCCTGTTGGCGGGCCAGGGAGTACATCTCGTGGTACCCACCTTTACTAGCACCAATCTTCTGTGACTTCTGCCAACACTCCAGATCTGCCAGCTCACTCAGGAGCGCCATGCCATATGCACTTGGGTTGACTGGGTCGGCGTAGCCCTGAGCAGTTGCCAAAGGTGGTGGTGAAAGTGGAGGGCAGTCTCCACAGAAGGCAGCAGCGATCAGAAGCTCCAGGCTCCAATAGCTTGGTACAGTCTGATGAGGGATGGAGATTCCACAGACAGGCGATAAAGGAGGAGGCGGAGTCTGAGCACTGACATCTTTCGGAGTGCTCTCTGACGTATCTTGGAACTTTAAATTTGCCAGGTCGCTGGGTTGAAGGTCGACCGGTGCGAGTGATTCCTGAGGTTCGGGTTCGGGAACGTCCTCTACGTTTTGCTGAGACGCTACGTCACACGCGATCTCCTGCCGTGCGGCGGTACGGTCGTCCTCGCGCGGTTGTTCCTCCAGTAAAACGTCATAAGGTTCTGGGACTTTACAAACCGTCACATCATCAGGAGAACAGATCAGCATCATTGTCTGTCGCTGAACCGCGGACACCTCCACAGAAACGGAGCAGCTCACGGAATCCAAAACTTCCGGACGCCCACTTTGGCCGATTAGAGCGTCCACCTGGCCCGGTGCCAGATCTTTCTCGATCTTGTCCGTCATTAATAACTGCGCTTCTGGAAGGGATCGTACTATGGGCTGGCAATCGAGTCTTTCATCAACACCAGCCAGAGGAGGAGGAGGAGCGTGCTCGACCGGTGCAACTGGAACGGCCTCCAACTCTGCGGGCTCCGCCAACGGAACGTCTGCAGGAGGAGACTCCTCTCTGTATCCCATAGTTATCGTAGGATAGGTGTATCCAGGAGGAAGATCTGGAAAAATAAACCAATCAAAACAAATATTCTAGAACCTGAAACAAGCAGAACAGCTTTCCTCCCACGATCCAAAACCATGGATTCAAGGTGAATTAATTGCGCTAAATTGCCCTTATATACTGTGTATTTGTGTGTGCCCAGTTATATATTGGTATCTGCCCAGCTCCCAAAATGTTCTCCCTTTGTTGGGGGAGAACCACTGTGTGAGTTTTAAGTGGACGTCTAACCAAAATACGATGGCTGACCCTCATTAACGGCCAGTAGGATTTAATAAATACTACATATTTGGGAGTCATACCCTCCCGGCTAGTTACCTGGCTCCATAGACTGAGGAAAGTCCTGTGGCGGCGGTCCCTCGGCTCGTTTGTCCTGGTTTTCCGCTACACTGGGTAGCTGCAGCGGCGCAGGGCTGATAGCAGGGGAGCAGGCCACAGCAGCGGAAGGACTCTGGACGGGACAGGGAGTCGAGGAGGTGCTTTTTGGTTGCGAGCGCATGCAGGGCGACTGACAGCAGGGGGACACGTGGGCAGCGGAGGCCCTGGCGGGCGACGAGGCGCGGTTTGAGGAGGTGTAGCCGTACGACTTGGCCGGTTTGAGCGTCCGAGGCTCGGCCAAGATGTCCTCCAGCTCCATGCTGTGCTCCTCCGGCTTCTTCTGCATCTGTAAACAGTACGGCATGCATGCTGAGGAGCTGCTTTACCCGAAAGCCACGAACAAATACGAGCAATATGGCAAAGAATGACGGTTGACGAGTACGGCGCCTCCTGCCAAGTCCTGCAGTGGAAGCGTCAATAGAACCACAATTTGGCATCTCGCTGAATCAGGCATAAATTAGGAACTTAACCGTTATCGATCTGGATCTGGGATCTTTACTGATGCAGCACCATGACACACTCTTATGGATCAAAAGAAGGCTGGGGAGGTTTTTTATAGAACTCCCAATTCAGACGCCACGAACACGCCAATCATCAGAACATCTCTGTCCTGAAGGTCTTAAGTGGAGAACATGCAATGATAAAAACCTAATTATATTCTGAAACCAGTTCATATCTAAATGAGCAGCTCATTTAACGGAAAACAATGATGACCAGTGTCAGCCAAAAGTTTGTACACGCCTCCTTTTTGCTCCACGTCTCGTCCATGTTCTCGTTTCGCTTACCTAATTTCTGTACCTACGCTTCATCCGAACACAGTTAAGCCCACGCTTCTGAGGGACGTTCCTTTAGACTTGTCGCCATGACAACCACCACTCAACATTCCAAAGTTGTTGGGAACGTTCCACAGTTTGTACTTTTGATGGATTTCGGTGGTTCTTCACTTGTCGCCATGACAGGAATGTTATTCCTTTATTATTAAATCCACGCAAACGGACGATTATGCAAATTAGGCGATGACTAGCGGGGAAGACGGAACGCGTACATCATTCACTAGTTGGTTGTTGCTCTGCTAATTATGTGGGTTTGATCTAATCCAAAGTCCATCTATAGGGTAAGTGGAAGAAATACACAATGTAGCAGGAAGGGGGTGTGGCTAAACTCCTGACTGGTCCTGTGTTCAAAGTGTGATTATAAACCAACTGCAATTCGGACAACCGTCCCGTTATACAAAGTGGCCTATTCGTACCTGATGGGTAGCGTTTTTGTGCTGCAGCTCTACGCTGTGCGCGGCTTTAGGTTGCTGGGGCGGCGGCGGCGGCAGCTGCTGATGGCCTGGATGTTGCTGATGCTGCAGCTGCTGATGCTGCTGGAGAGCATACAGCTCTTGTTGCCGTAGAAACTGAGAGCGGGAATACACTGCAGAGTGCTGCATGTGGGAGGGAGGCCCCCGGGCCCGGTACACCGGGGGCCACAGGCCTGGTTGATCTATTACATCTGATACAACAGAGAAGTCAAGATGGTCAGCGGTATGATGAGAACAAATAATTGGTTTCTCAAACAACATCATAAACTCGTGCAAAAGTCTGGACACGCCCCCTCCATCCGTGTGATCACTTTCTGTAAAGATGGACTTTGTAGTCCTACAATACCAGACTGTAGTCCATCTGTTTGTGGAGCAAACCACAGAGCAGGTATTATGGGGTGGGTGCATTATTCCTATCCCAGCAGTGTCACTGAGGTGTTTAAATCCACCACCCAAATGATACCTGTTCTGTGATGCTGCTGACCCACAGAGACCAGAGAACCAACAGAAAACAGATGGACTACAGTCTGTAACTGTAAAACTACATCTGTCCATCTGTATACAAAGTGGAGGAAATAGACAAATCCAGCAAGAAGGAGGCGTGTCCAAACTTTTTGACTGTCACTGTAAATTAGTACAATACAACATGAGGTGAACGTGTGCATTCTTTAATAGGGTCACAGGGAAGATGGTTCCCAATGACCATCCAGAGGAGAACATTTTAGGTGCTGGGCAGATGCACCCAGGACAAGGCGATGGGCACACACTCACACTCACTCACTCACACAGACACACAATAATTAGGAGCAATTTAGAGCAGCCAGTTCACCTTGAATCCATGTTTTTGGATTGTGGGAGAAAAGCAGAGAATCCTGATAAAACCCACACGGAGAGAACCGGGAGACGGTTCAGGATTCACGTCTGGATCACCTGCGCTGAGAGGTGGATGTGCTAAACACTACACCACTGTACCACTCCGAATCAGAGTCTGTGTAAAGGAACCTGCTCAAGGGCTACAAGGAATCAGGGAGTGTCCATCAAAACCGATTGTGGGATGTCAACCGAAGTCACCGTGATCGTCAGTGAAGATTAAGGTCCTCTGAGGTCACTACTGCAGCATTCTGGCAGCATTGTGGCACCAAACAACAAAAATGAACTGTTCCAGCTCACCAGCAAGGAACCGTGAGAATGTAGAACATTATTTTAAATTGTATACCATTTAATGGAAATACCGGCGGCACGGTGGCTCAGTGGTTAGCACGTTCGCCTCTCAGCGCTGGGGGTTCCCGGTTCGAGTCCCTATCTGGGTGGAGTTTCCATGTCCTCCCCGTGTCTGTGTGGGTTTCCTCCGGGGGCTCCGGTTTCCTCCCACATTCCAAAAACATGGATGCAAGGTAAAT
>JAOUQT010323587.1:0-13960 GCA_025769995.1 Xyliphius kryptos | reverse complement strand
AGGAGGATCTACACCATACTAATAAATTATTGTGGTCTAAAACCAGGTGTTTCAGTTTCATTGTCCAACCCCTGTAGTTTTGTTCATGCACAAAGAGAAGTACAGAATCAAGACAGCGGTGCATTAATGGTTTTCCAATTATTCATTGATTTACCTCATGATGACTGATATATACCTACACAAACACATGGGCCACAAAGTAAAAGTTTGGACCCCCTTTTTCCCTCCGACCTGTCTTATTTCTTTGTGACATATTTTCAACAGGGATGGTATTCTGCATTCCTTAGTTGTAATCAGCTGCCCATTCTTCTCTGACCTCTCACATAAACAAGGCATTTTTGTCCACACAACTGCCTCTCACTGGATATTTTCTCTTTTTCAGACCATTCTTTGTATACCCGAGAGAAGGTTCCGCATAAAAGTCGCAGTAGATCAGAAGATTCTGAAATACTCAGTCCAGCACGGCTGTATCAGCAACCGGGCCATATTTTATGTTACTTAAATCACCTTTCTTTCCCATTCTGATGCTCGGATTGCACTTCAAGTTGCAAGTTGACTTGACCACCTGTACATGCCTAAATGCACTGAGTTGTGGCCATGTGATTGGCTAATTAGATAGGCCTGTGAGTGTGTATATATGTGTGTGTGTGTTCAAAATAATAGCAGTGTGTTCAAAATGGAAGTAAAGATCCGAAATCTTAGTATAGTTGTATGTCCTTGTATTAGGAACACTGTACATTATATTCAGAATCAAGGTGTTAAGAAGAAGAGATCACAGAAGGCACAAATCTATCCAGGTTTGGATTAACCACTCCGTAACTATAATTTTGTTGGTCCGGTGCCAAAACGCTGCTCGTTTACTGGTGTGTTTGAGGTTGTTACCTTGTCACCAATTCCAAGTGCATTTCCTTACTCAACATGACCTCTTCAAGTACGCAACCTAAACCATGATCTCTTGTATGTTATAAGAGACACATCCCCATATCACTGTCTGGAAAAAGGTATCGAAGCATTCGAGCCCTCACATCCAGACTCTGCAACAGTTTCTACCCTCAGGCGATCAGACTCCTCAAGAATCGGAGTCTGAACTGAACACACACACACACCCATTCCCTGTTTAAAAAAAAACGTTCAGCAATACTACCTCATGCAGCATACTGCCATTTTTAGAAAATTAACCAGCCTATTACAGTGCCCCGTCCCCCCATGTGTCCCCTGTACTGTGTGTATTTATTGATTGTACTGTTTGCACTAGTGCACTTTAATGTTGTATGTAGCACCTTGGTCTGGAGGAACGTTGTTACGATTCACTGTGTACTGTAACACTGTATATGGCTGAAATGACAATAAAACTACTTGAGACTTAGACTATTACTGAACTTTCATAATAATTCATTTATTTTATCTGTGTGTGCTCGTGTTTGTGTGTGAGCGTGTTGTTCTGTTTGCGCATGTTTATTTGTGTGTTTGTGCATCTGTGTGTTTGTACATTGCTGTGTTTGTATATGTGTAGTTACAAAGGTATGATTGCTTGAATGTATGGTTCTTCAGGTTGAGTGGTTTCTTGTTTGAAAAAGATTGTATTGTTAATGATCTTATTGTGTTTATCTTCTGATACTTGGTCTCATCTGTTCTGTCACTTTTTTATTTTTGTTTTTATTCTTTTTTACAATGCATACACATCTGCATCTATAAATGATCATACACCGAATTGTGTAGTGAAGAAAAGTGATAAATAAACCAATTTATAAACTATTTTCAGTTTTTTTTATTAATCATGTAATTCCATGTTATGTTCTTTCTTATTCTGATGTCTCCTATAACGCTCTTAAATGTAGAAAATAATAGCAAAAAATTAAGTTGAATGAGGAGTGTCCAAAATGTTCACTGGTGCTTTACAGCATACATTGAAATAAATAAAATTACAATGTACATCAGAATTGGAAGAAAAATCAAATGAAGATAATGTAAATGAAGAATAAGCATTAAGATCAACATCAGCATATTGTATATAATACACAGTAATGTGCATGCTGAACACAAAAAGAGTCCTTGATTTCCAACAGATGTAGAATGTAACTGGAATATTGCAATACTTCTGTAATAGGGTTGGCCACAATTCATGTGATCAGTTGTAATATATGCACTTCATGTGCACCCCCTGCTGAAACATGGTGGATTATATAACCATTTGAAATCAAGAAGTCTTTTTGCACTCACTCTGTATATTACTAGTATATCATTGGAAGACAGGAAAACCATGTGAAGACATTAGAGCCACCTGAGAGAATCAATACATGAGATAATACGTAACTAAAAACTGTAAAGCATAAGAACATCTAAACACAGTAGAAAAAAACATACTAGAGGTACAAAAAAGCTAAATAAAAAAATTGCATAATAAATAATGGACAATTGATTATTACAGCTATATGGGACTTGTTAAATATCTCTTTCTGGATATAGTTTCTGTTTTGTTGTTGTCATTATTAGCGCCAATCTTCTGGAAAGTCTTTCAACTAGAGTTTTTGTAGAAGTTGTGCTCAATCAGCTACAAAAGCATTAGTTATGTCAGGTACTGATGTTGGGATGATGAAGAGGCTGAACTATATGCTTCCACATGTGCTTACAGTATGTGGCAACAGGCCTAGATGCAGATGTGATGTCTGGCATCCAAATACTTTCGACCATACAGCGTATAAGTAGTATTTATGCTCTGCTGCTGCAATAGTTAAGCCTACTGCACGTTTAAGATAAATTAAATTGAATCGTAAAAAATATAACACTGCACATATAGGTATTTACTTGTAAAATGTATCACACAAATGTCTGTTTGAGGAGGCAAATATACATTTCTTTTAACCTGTCTGGTGTACAATCTAAATCTGAGTTATTTGAGTGAAAGAGGGATGGACTTTTACTTTCTAAGTAAAAAGCAGGAACACGTCACAACATATAAGAGCCAGCCCATCAGGACTGCACTAGTTTTGCATGTTTCGCTAATTCAAGGATACACGTTTCTTTTTACACGTTTGTAAGAGAATTTAAAGGCTTTTTTTCTGTCTGGCCAACAGAAAGGTCACTGCCTGGATTTGACTAAGCAAATAGATAAGAGCCTCCCATTGGATAATTACTGCATGGGTGATTATATTTCAACTGGCAACAAGTTATTTAACCCTAACTGAGGCAGTGAATAGCTTTTCATTTTTAAACAACTATATAGACACATCTTGTGGTCATGGAAAACATGTTAATCTGTTTCAGTGTTTAAATTATTGCCATGTATTAAGCAAAGAAAACATGTAAGGAGATTGTCATAACTTGTAAAATCAGGTTAAGAACTGTCCGATGCATAATTAAAATGTGAAAGGACTGTGGGAAAAATCTGTAGTGACTTAGTGAAATCAAATAGAAAAACAATAGTAAATGTAAGAGCATTTCAACACATACACTGTGAAGGAAACTCAAGGGATTGATACTAAACTGCTGTGTAGCCTTAAGAAAACCAATTGTTAGTGAGGCTAGCCGGCATAAATGTCTTCAATTTGCTAGGGAGCAATAAAAGAGGGTCATATGGTTTGATGTGTCCAGACTTTGTTTTAGACACTGTTTGAAATACATGCATACCTATCATGCTATGACCTGAAGTTGATTCAATTGCTCAGGTCTAAGTTCAGCAATGTTATATGCCCAAATAATGAGATCAGCTGCCCACTTGTATATACTACGCCCAGATTATCACATCAATGAGTTTTTCCCTATTATGGCAAAGGCATATTCTAGGATGGCAATGGTATGACATATATCAAGGATTAAAATCGATAAAGGGTGATTCAGGGAGCCTGAGACATTATTTTTACACATGGATTGGCCACCACAGAATCCAGACCTCAATTAAATCGACTCTGGACAGAAATAAATTTTGTGACATTGCAGAAGTTTGTGCAAATGAATCCACAGGAGCATGTGTGCTGTAGTCAAAGCTAAAGGCGGTCCAACCAAATATTAGAGTGTGTGTGACGTTTTTGACCAGGCAGTTTATGTCCAAATAGTAGTACCGTCTCTGAACAAAAGGGAAATTCTAGAGTACATCACCAGTTATCAGCCACTTACAATCCTGTCCTTAGATCCATTTCTAGGCGGTTTTTAGGAGGTCGACCCACATGACCCGAACAACTCACATGGTAACAGGGCGGGGAGGAGGATTTTAGGACATCTGTGACAAAGTTGATACCTAAATTAAATGTCAATCATCATCATTAACACTTCTTAGCCACTGTTGATCACTAAAATCTTCCACTTAGTGTAATCAAAGCTGGCCAGCAGGGAACACACTTTAAATGTATATCATACAGTGTCAAACAAGTTGGACTTAGTTATGTAGATATAACTACTGTTCATTTAATACCTGCAGTCATAGGCTTGCAGTTAAGGAACTGGCCTTGCGACTGGAAGATCCCCGGTTAAATTCCTGGTACTGCCAAGTCATGACTCAGCTGAAGGGCCCTTGGGCAGGACAAATAATCCCTGGTTGCTCCTAGACACTGTGGAGTCAGATCACTGCCCCAGGCACGTGTTTCAAAGCACAGATAGCTTAAATGCCTACAACCAATTACACAGTTTGCAAGCATAGTGGCAAATAGATGCTTTAGATCTGATAATCACTTCTGATTTTTTTTGCCAAATACTATTATGTTAACTTAATAAAATGGAGTGGATTAATATAGTGCCATAAATAACCTTTATAGAATTTATAATAGAAAACAGAAACTCAACAATGGATAACTAAGTACCTGTACTGCTTCATGTCAATTCTTGAACCACTAGAAGTTCTTTAAGTATATACTGTATTTAACAGTATGATTAACTACAACTGAAAAGGCACCAGCACTCAAGAAACTACACAAAACAAAGCAGAAAAATATATTATAAAATTAAATTCAGGGAAAAACTTATAAGGATTCCTCATTTTCACTTTCTTGATCAGCATCTTTTTTGTCATCAGAGGTAGGGCTCAAGGATAAGGGAAGTGTGGAGGGATGAGAGAAAGTTTGAGATTGACTTCTTGTCTGAGGGCTGATGTTTCCACTGCTGCTTTCTGTAGTGGATGTGCTGGAGTTTACCGCTACTATATCCCGCTTGACTCCTTCAATCCATTCTTCTGCCTCTTCCTCCTCCTGCTCTTTGAGAGTGGCAAGGGGAACTGAGGGGACCGCTTGAGATGAAAGATGGTATGAGTCAGGGGGAGATGAAACCACTGGGGATGATGGGGCCGAGGATGTTTGTGTCGGCTCGGAGTACTTGCGAATGGTGTCACGGAAACTGGCAAGGGGAGGACGCAAACGTACACCGCTCCGTGTTGAGCCCTCAATGGCTTTCTGAAGCTAAAAAAATGTCAAAAATGTATATACTATGTACATGCATATGGACTAGTATACATAGTTTATTGAATACGCATACAATATTATGCATAATTATTTACCTCTTTCAGTGCTACGACTCCGACTAACTTGCCTATGCTGGTTACATAGGCATGGCTGAGACCCAGTAGGGAGAACAGTGTATGAGTCTGTGTGAAATAAACAAAACCAATAATCAGGAATGAAATACACAGGTCTGCAGAGTGTACCGGTTTATTTTATAATACTGGATTTTATTTGTTTTGAAACAGTATAATAAAAACCTTATAATAGGTTCCTATTAGGAAAAAAGGTTAGGACAATATGAAAAATATTGGTACGAAGGCAAGAACCCTAGACAGGGTGCCACTCCATTGTAGGGAACAAACTCACCCAACCACACACACAAGGACCACTTTTAGATACACCAACTAACCTAATGCACATGCCTTTGAATACATCATGTATATGATATTAACATACTGTACATTAATATTAGAATAAAGAAGGTTTTTAATAAAGATGATAAAACGTTTACTGATTATTTTACAAACCCGGTTCCAAAAAAGTTGGGACAAAGTCCAAGGTATACATAAAAACGGAATGCAATGATGTGGAAGTTTCAAAATTCCATGTTTTATTCAGAAAAGAACATGGATGACATATGTGTTTAAATTGTTATACTGAGAAAATGTCTCATTTAAAGAGAAAAATTAGGTGATTTAAATTTTTCTGAGAATAATACATCTCAAAAAAGTTGAGACAAGGCCATGTTTACCACTGTGAGACATCCTCTTTTCTCTTTACAACAGTCCCCTTTTCTCTAAATTGTGTTCACAGATAATGTTTTCTGGAAATATTCCTGAGCCAATTTTGTGATTTCCAATACAGAAGCATGCCTGTATGTGATGCAGTGCCGTCTAAGGGCCAAAACACCACAATCCCCCTATATAGTTTTACACACAGAGATTCTTTCAGATTCTCTGAATCTTTTGATGATATTGTGCACTTGTTTATACCTTTAACTTTTTTAGCCTCTTATTGCTCCATCCCAATTTAAATGAGCCAATATTTGGCATTAAATTTTAAATGGCCTCACTTTCAACATTTGATGTGTTGTTCTATTGTGAATACAATATCAGTTTTTGAGAATTGTAAATTAATGCATTCCATTTTTATTTGCAGTTTTTACTTTGTCCCAACTTTTTGGAATCTGGTTTGTATAACCAGTTTTGTAGGGGCCAGATTAAACCATTTTAAAATTGTCTAGAAGGAGCTCACAGTTATACTTGAAGCCACACTTTTCCATGCTCTTTCAAAAACTCCACAAAAGGGAAAAAAGTTGAGTCTGCTGCTGTTGTCCCTTTAAAGTTCACAACTGAAGTTCACAGTTCAAGCATGTATGGATGTCTTGCCAGCTCTGCCAACACCACACCTCTCTCTCTCTCTCTGAAGCACAGAGACACAAATAAATAGAGTGTAATGGGACACACACTATATAGATTTAGAAATTACACACACCCCTACCATGAATTTGCTAATACGTTCGAAATATATACAGTACTGATGAAATGCAAATCATACAAATCAGTATGCAAATATGTAATAGCACAGCTAAAAATAAACCAATAATTAGGTTTATTGATTTATATGGTTTATTATAATTTAATTGAAAATTGATAACTGGTGTTCAGTTGTCAACTCATTCCCTTAACTATTTTTAATGTTAAATTAAGGTTGCAGGCCCAGGGCAAGCCACAGAAGACATACATCTGTTATTTTCCTCCCATCACTTTTTTTCTTAGCCCAAGGCTTCTCACACTGATGATTAGCTAAAATGTGTGAGATGTTGGAGCATGTGCAGACAAACAGAGCATGCACACAGCTAGATCTTTATATAAGACTTGAATGAGATGACCAGCACAATATGCCACCTAAGATGAGCCAGGTGCTCGTGGTAATATTATTGCGGTAATCAAAAAAATAAAAAAACAAGGTGCTAACAATTAAAGGTGTTTTGAGGCAATTATTAGATTCAAATATCTGTTCCTTTTAAACCTCTCTTGGTAATGTCAGCCACAAACATAATAATCTACCTCAAATTTGTTTAAATCATTTTCTGATCATTTTCTTTGCTAAAACATGCACTTTTCTCCTTCTCTTCTTTTTATTCTCTGCTACTCAACTCATTTATCTAAAAGGCTGTGGGGTCTCCTTGGACTTTAGCAATGGGACTAATGTGAGCTGGGACTCATGGTTCGCTGCAGTAGCACTGGAGCTCAGTGTCACTCTGTGGCACCCTCCATCAATCTATGATTAATAGAACAGGCCTTTTTCACCTAGCCTGCAGCACTCTCACCTTTCCCATTTACTGCTCTCCACACACCACTCATTTATGCTCTACCTCTCTCTCTCACCTGCATAAGCAGGTTGTTTCACATAGGCTTTGCTTGCATCGTATATGGAGACACTTCCCAATAATGTCTGTACTCCTTAGAGATGACACTACTGACAGTAATATACTGAAAAAGATAATGATTACCATGAAGTGATACAGTACTTATCCACACCAGGTAAGACAGACACACCAGGAAAGATTAGAAGACATTCATTATTTTATAGCATTTAAATCTCTTGTTGTAGTTATTCATGTGAAAGACACACAGACAATAAACAGTGTGTCACACACAGACATTACTTTATGAGAATGCATCTATGAATGATGGTAAGCTGTCCTGTACCAGATGAAACAGAAATTCAATATTATGACACTACCAACACCACGTTTCAAAGATGGGATAAGGATTTTATAACGGAATGCAGATCTGTTCTCCAAAAACAATTCTTATATAGATATGTATTTTAGTCTCATTGGTTTTAGGAAACACTGTTCCAATGTCCTGACCATGTGATCTTTAGATTTTGACAAATTTTGTTGGTTGACCACTCCTGTGACTGATAAACATTGTATTAAATTGTGTAATTTTTCCTAGTGTGATGAGCATCAACAATGTTTCATCTAAGGGTCCTCATGAATCTGCTTGTTCAGTGCCATGGTACCCTTCCTCGCATATGTGTTCAATTTGCTAGATCTCTCCTATCCCAGTCCCAGTTTTTGCATTCAACTTATTTGCTAATCTTAAATGTTTGCCACTCAGATATTTAATATTTGTTTTATATTTTATATGTAAAATATTTAATTTGATCCTCTTTGTTTGCTTTCAGGACTTGTGACAATCCAGCAAAGTTTTTGTAGAAATATTAAAGATTCACAACAATTTAAGTACCTCTGCACAAACATATTTGTTTAAAATAGATAGACAACATCTATGATTTGATGTATTTTGTTCATTGTTCTTTATTTATCATCAGTACCTATGGATATTCATGACGGGAACAATGGTATCTAAATCACCAGGTTATTTTCACACAAAAAATTTCATTCATATTACACAAGTCAGGAAAACTTTGGCATCTTCAATACATCTAGCATGCGTGTGTTGGAAGGAGGTAACTGGCACACACAGAGAAAACCCATATTGGCATGTGGAGAGCATGCAAACATCATACAGAAACGCACCAGGACGCCTTGTGGAACTGATTAGGGGATTTCAAACTGCACCACTGAACCACACATAATTTCAAGGAAATCAAACAGAACAGCAACCAGAAACCTATAGCCAGTTCTTTTACTCAATGGGCCTAATCTATTTCAGCATGTCAGTTCCCGTACACAAAACAAGGTCCATACAGATATTCTTTGGCTGTTTGGCCATATACTTTTGGCAATAGTGTTTTTTCACAGAGTAAAAGGCTTGTCTTACAGCTTGTCCATCACTGGTTATATTGGCTGTTGCTTCTAGTTACACATTTATAATGTTCATGACTAATTAAGAGCAAGCAGATGTCTTTGTTCTGGCATAAAATAAATTGAATTAGCCATTATAAGAGAAATTAGTGAATATAACTAAACAGTAATTGGTAATATTGCATTAAATAAAATGAGTTCATAATTTGTATCATTAACAATTAAGAAGTGTCTGCTGCAATTGACTGTGGACCTGCAGCATATCTATGATATCAAGTATTGTTAACATTTGAGCTTCGACTATCTATTTGGTGTTCCCAAAAGCCTTTCTTAATGTAGGCAGATGCTGTGTTTAATTAGTGTTCTCACAGTTCTCACAGAGAAGGAGAGAAAGAGAGGCAAGTGAGAGAGAGAGAGAGAGAAAGAGAGAGAGATAGAGAGAAAGAGAGAAAGAGTGGTGAGAGAGAGAGAGAGAGAAAGAGAGAAAGAGAGAAAGAGAGAGAAGCACATCCCAAATTTACTTTTCATTTGAACAAATCAACTGACTGCTCCCTAGTGGGGCTTTCTTGCTCTGTTCATTTGTAATGCATTATGTACAAGCCGAGGAGAACAACCTTAATCAATGAACATGTTGAAGCAGAAGAGACTAGAGAAATGAGGACCCACAAAGGCATTATGCAATTACCTAAGCTCAGAGGATGTGAAACACATCCTTCTTTCAATGACTGAAGCCGAGCCATAGCAAGTACAATACATCAATATCTGTAATATTTAATTACGTGATATTTATATCACTCACATGGATGTTCTAACATTATGATCCACCTTCTAAATACATTTTTTCAGAAATTAAATTCTTTATTAACTAAAGAGCGAATCTGAAATATACAGAATCAAACACATTGCATACATATTTTGCCAAGAGCCTTCATCTCTACAAGCATTTTCTTGACGTCTCCAATACTGTACAAGTGTCTTGGTCTTGTTCATATGCTCAACTCATTATAGCTCAGTATATTTCATTTTGACCCTAAAATGTCATATAGTCAGCCTGCTTGCTTCAGGTGAGATTTTACATTTCAGCATTTGATGGACATGTTTAAAAGTGCAAGATGACTGAAATTCTACTTAAGTCTACTAAAGTCTACTAAAACAACTTGAGACTTGAAATTCTCATTTTTCACCCAATTAGTGTGTCATCTTTAATTTCATTAGCTTCTCCTCAGAATGTTATGGGAGAATTTGGTTTCTGGGTCAACAATTAGAGTAACAGCACTACTCATAAAATTGTCTAAATGCCCAACATCCTTCAAACCCAGGTGAATATAAAGATAAGAATAAAGCAGGACAAAAAAAACTTTAATAGCATATATGCTATATGAAACAGTGTACAATCAACTATTGCATTTATACAAATGTTTTGCTAAATCTAATTAGTTAAGCATTGTGCAAGAATGATTCAACATAGTCAGCTGTACTTAAATTCATGGATGTATTCCAATGCTTTCAGACACTCATTTACATAAATTTGCAAGTAGCCCAAATCTACCTTATCAAAGATAGAAAATATAAAATCATTGATGTAATGCTTTCTGTAGGGTAAAATTTGTGGAATGAATCTTGGTCCCTAATTGTCAATAAGTTGGTTTTCCATGGAAGACTAGCCAGTTTGAAGACTTTGTGCCATAACTCATACCCCGCGCAAGGCACATTGCAATGCCCATTGCAATCTTATACAGCTGGCAGATATGCAAACATTTACATCAGTAATACAATATATTGCTGGTGAAGGGAATGACTGGTATTGCACAAAACACACCCATAGAATTTTAAGAGAATTGGTACATGCTTTTTGCACCTTTTGTGCCGCGCCCATCATTATGATAGAAATGATATGATAGACACAATAGCACGCCTTAAATCAAGCTGCACAGTGTGAAGGCTGGCCTATAGTTCGCTATAGGGCTATTTAACTTTTCAGACTTATTTCACAGAAATCCCAAAACGTAACTATATATAGAATTGTTGGAAAATAGTTGTGGGTATAATAATAGAAAGAAAAATTAGGGTTATACCATTACTGGGAATGATAAACTTACAGGGGATAATGCCATCAGCCCTACATATTGAATTTTATTTGTTATGCACTATATACAACATATTATGCATAAAGTGTGTGAAAGTACTTTTAAATATACCTGACAACCCACTGAAATCTGTATGTGAGAGACATCAGATAAAATAAATACAGGCACCTTGTGAATTCTATTTGTGTACACAAGACTCTTCCTTTACTATGTACAGTTTTAGAGCATCTCCACTTTTTATGTGTCTCTTAGAGGTTCCTTCAACTGAGCATCAGGGGGTCATAAAAGTTTGCATATTTAGTGCACCACTTATTAAAATCTATTAAACGTCTCCCTCTCAGGCCCAGCAAAAATAATTAGTATGTGGTTTGGGTCAATTCTGTAATTTCTAAAAATAATATTTTGTTCTAGCTTCCACTGATATCAGAGGATGGAATTTCTTCATAGGACCTGCTGCTCCCATTTTCATGGACAAACATTTTTCCGTCTTAATTGTTGTTCAAAGAAGTCTGTATCATAAGAATAAAAATAACTCGTTTTTTATTTTAAGCCGAAGGTATTATCTTTTGAGCACAGAGTGCTGACATTATGTTGTAGGGATGTTTTGTCAGAAATCTTCATAGATGCATCCTGACTTAAAGACAAAAAATGATTTGATTAGCATCCAAACACGAAGTCCAACAAACCAGAGTAAAGTTTAGCAGAAATTGATTAAATCACTAGTAACATAGTAATACTGTGTACAGTAATACTGTAGAAAAGAATTGAGCATGTCTGGATCACATTTTATATAAAACGTTTATACATTGTTAGAAACACAAATTATTTCACCAAAAAGAGTACAAGGGTTTTTACGCTCATTGCTGTTTGGAATTCTTAACCCATGACAGTGCAAAGTATATTTTCGACAGTTCTGTAAAAGTAAATCACACTACAACAACTTACAGGGTTTATTCTATACATTTTCTATACCTGATTAATAAAAAAGCCAGGTGCATGGGCAGGACAACCCTAGACAGGGCGCAATCCATTATAGGGCTAACACAGTCACAAAAAACGCCAATTAACCTATCATGCATGTCTTTGGAATGCGGGAGGAAACCGGAGCACCTGGAGAAAACCTGCATGAACATGGGGAGAGCATGCAAACTACACACCCGGGATTGTCTTTCTGTGAGTCCACAGCACTATGCACTGTGCCACTGTGCCGCCCAACTTCAAAAACTTATCTAATGCTAGGTTAGGATATTTTGTTTGTGCAGAAAACAAAGTGGAGTAAGGCTCGAAACATTGGTGCAAGTTTTAAACTCTTTTATCATGGTGTGGATAGAAAGAGAAATGGAGTCTGGTTGTTCCAGATGGGGGACTATGCAAGGGGTGTTGTAGAGGTGAAAAGGGTGTCAGATAGGGTGATGAGTTTGAAGTTAGAAATTGAAGGTTAAATGGTGAATGTTGTCAGTGGCTATGCACCACAAGTTGGATGTGATTTGGAGAGAAAAGAGAAATTCTGGAGGGAGCTAGATGAAGTGTTAGAGAGCATTCCCAGAGATGAGAGTGGTGATTGCTGTAGATTTCAATGGGCATGTTGGTGAAGGAAATAAAGGAGATGAGCAGGTTTAGTGTTATGAATAGGAATCTAAAAGGACAGATGGTGGTGGATTTTGCAAAGAGGATGAAAATGGCTGTGATAAACAGATATTTCCAAAAGAAGGAGGAGCATACATGACATCGCGATCTGTAGTAGGGAACAGTTAGAAGGCAGGAGCACACAGGTAGACTACATCCTGTGTAGACAAGGTTGTTTAAAGGAGATTGGAGACTGTAAGCTGCAGGGGATAGTGTAGCTAGACAACATCGGATGGTGGTTTGCAGGATGACTTTATTGGTTAGGAAGAGGAAGAGGACAAATGTAGAGATAAGGAACAAATGGTGAAAGTTGAGAAAGCAGGAATGCTGTGGGGAGTTCAGAAAGGAGTTGAAAAGGCTTTGGGTGGTAGCAAAGAGTTCCAGATGACTAGGTAGCAACAGCAACAGTGATTAGACAGACAGGCAGAAAGGTTCTTGGTGTGTCATCTTGACAGGTGAAAGACAGCAAGAAAACTGTGGTGGTGTATGGAGAAGTCTGGAGTAGCTGAAAAGTATGTCACTTTCGTGCAGGACATGCACCTTTATTTGATGAGCATGACAGTAGTGAGATGTGCAGTAGGAGTGACAGATAGCTTCAAAGCAAAGGTGGGACTGCATCAAGGATCTCTTCTGAGGCACTTTGTTAGCCCTGGTGCTGGACAGACTAACATATGAGGTCAGACAGGAATTACAGTGGACTATGATGTTTGCATATGACATCGCGATCTGTAGTAGGGAACAGTTAGAAGAGAACTTGGAGAGGTAGAGGTATTCTCTGGAAAGGAGGGGAATGAAAGTCAACACTTGTAAGGCAGAATACATGAGTGTGAATGAGAGGGAGGCAGGTAGAACTGTCAGGCTACAGGGAGAAGTGGTAACAAAGGTGCAGGAGTTTAGGTACTTGGGATCAACTGTCCAAGGAAATGGGGAGTGTGGAAAAGAGGTGAAGAAGAGATTACAGGCAGGATGGAGTGGATGGAGAAAAGTGTCAGGAGTGATGTGTGACAAAAGGTTTGCAGCAAAAGTGAAAGGAAAGGTTT
>JAOUQT010323554.1:0-13960 GCA_025769995.1 Xyliphius kryptos | reverse complement strand
GGACAGGTTGGTTTCACAGAAGTGTGGTTGACTTGGAGTTACATTGTGTTGTTTAAGTGTTCCCTTTATTTTTTTTGTGCAGAAGATTTTTGTTTAATGTGTTCTAATCAATAAAAATTTCACACGCCCCTGTGCTCACTGGATGCTGTGTTTTTTCTATACTGGTTCATATAGAAGGAGAGAGTATAATGCAAAATGATTTAAAAGGCATTGATTTGACAAGCTTGTGTTCGAAACGTAGAAAATCTGTGCAGCTTTTTATCTTATGGGGAGCCTTGGGAGCGGCTGAACTCAGCTGGGCTTCGGAAACACTCCTCAGTTCAAGGACAATCTGCAGAACAGGAAGTGAGCTCATAACGAGCTTGTTCTTGGAAATAGCAGCAGTGTGAAACTGACATCATAATCTTGCTTTTAAAGCATTCCATTGTTGGGCCTGTGAGGCTGCGAGGCTTAGGAATAGTTTCAGAATTATCACGCTCCAAACTGCACACTCTGACACTGGAACATCAACATAACTTAGAAGAGGATGTGGAAAGGACAGAAAAAAAGATGATTTGTGATAAAGCTACATAATGGATGTATTAAACTGTGTGCAACCGGATATATATAGTTAGAAAGTTTTAAAAAGCGTTTATAAATTTGAGTTGCAGGATCTGCGTGGCAACTGTGGTTTAGTTGTTAGTATGTCCACCTTTCAGCGATGGGGATTCAGGTTCAAATTCCGATCTGGTGGAGTTACCATGTTCTCCCCATGCATTCTCCCAGGTTTTCCAGTTTCCTCCCACAGTCCAAAATCATGGATTCAAGGTACATTGGCTGTTCTAAACTACCCCTATATTCAGTGGTGTTAAAAAGTGTTGGCACCCTTCCTCATTTCCTGTTTTTTTGCATGTTTGTCACACTTGAGTGTTTCAGAACTTAAAACCAATTTAAATAGTATTTAAAGACGACACAAGTAAACACAAAATGCAATTTGTAAAAAAAAGTAAGGTGTTTGTTATTAAGGGAGAAATTAATCCAAACCTACATGGCCCTAGGTGATTGCCTTCTAAACCTAATAACTGGTTGGGTCACCCTTAGCAGCAACAACTGCAACGAAGCATTTGCGATAACATGCCATGCAAGTCTTTTAAAGCGTTCTAGAGGAATTTTGGCCCACTCATCTTTGCAGAATTGTTCCAATTCAGTTACATTAGAGGGTTTACAGTTACATTACATTCTTCAGCCATTCAGAGGTGGACTAGCTGGTGTGTTTTGGATCATTGTCCTGCTGCAGAACCCAACTTCGTTTCAGATTGAGTTCACAAACAGATGGTCGGATACTCTCCTTCAGGATCTTTTGGTAGACAGCAGATTTTATAGTCCTATTTATCAAAGCAAGTCTTCCAAGTCTTAACGCAGCAAAACAGCCCAGACCATCACACTACCACCACCATATTTTACTGTTGGTATAATGTTCTTTTTCTGAAATGCAGTGGGTTTTTTTTTTACGCCAGATGTAATGGGACACACACCTTTCAAAGAGTTAAACTTTTGTCTCTACGTTCCATAGAATGTTTTCCCAAACGTTTTGGAGATCATCAAGATGTGTTTTGAAAAAAGTGAGATGAGGTTTAATGTTCTTTTTTCTCAACAGTGGTTTTCTTCTTGGAACTCTGCCATGCATCTTTCTGATGGCGGAGGCATGAACTCTGACCTTAACCGAGGCAAGTGAGACCTGCAGTTCTTTGGATACTGTTGTGGGGTCTTGTGACCTCTTGAATGAGTCGTTGGTACGGTCTTGCGGGAATTTTGGGCGGCTGGCCACTCCTGGAAAGGTTCACCACTGTTCCATGTCTTTGCCAAAGATTTGGAAATGGCTTTATAACCCTTTCCAGACCGATAGATCTCAATAACTTTAATTCTCAGTTGTTCCTGAATTTCTTTGGATCTTGGCATGATGTGTAGCTTTAAAGGACCTTTTGGTGGACTTCACTTTGTCAGGCAGGTCCTATTCAAGTGATGTCTTGATTGAGAACAGGTGTGGCTATAATCAGGCCTGGATGTTGCTAGAGACAATGTACTCAGGTGAGATAAACCACAGTTAAAGTATGTTTTACCAAGGGGGGCAATCACTTTTTCACACAGGACCATGTAGGTTTGGATCTTTTTCTCACCTTCATTTACAAATTTCATTTGGTGTTTCCTTTTCGTGTTCTCTTTGACTACTATTTAAATTGGTTTGATGTTTCAAAATATTTAAGTGTGACATGCAAAATAACAGGAAATGAGGAAGGGGGAAAACGCTTTCACACCACTGTAGTATGCGGCCAATGGATGGGCGCCCTGTCCTGGCTGTCTGTATCTGCCCAGCGCCCAAAACATTCTCCCCTAGATGGGCATGTGGACCTGCCCCTGACCCTAGTCCCTAGTAGATGATTATGCAGAAGGTCGTGAGATGAGTTTCTGGACCTTCTCCATTTTTAAAACCCTGACAGGCAGAAGAATAACAGACCACACCGATCGATCATCAGTCAGGGCAGATGAACACATTCACACCAGACAGTTTATTAGCACCAGTTCACCCAGTAGCATGATTTAGACCTTGTTGAATCCAGAGCTCCGAGAAAAAAAAACACAGAGAGAACATACAAAATGAGAACAAATGTGTTTGTTTTTGCTTTGTGTCATTGCTAATAACAAAGTAATATTGTTTGGTTTCTTTTTATTTGTACTTATTCTAATAGTAAGCATGCATTCATTAGTTTTGCTCAGGATCTATAGCATCACACTGTAGAAACATAGCAGGAGAGCTGACCTCTCCGAGCATGTAAGCAAAATGGCTTAGGGAAAAATTGCTTAGGAACCACAGGGACTAAACTTTTACAGCGCCCAGAAATGTATTGTGTAACCCACAAATTACATCGCTCTGTAAGAATTTCACTTCTTCTGAATCTGGGAAAAAATTCAATACAACTCCCTGAGATTGCGCAGGTTTGTACAGAGGGTTAACACGGAAGCACAAACAACTGTAATAACCCCAAAATTATATTAGAAAGACAGAACGCTTTTTACTTCTGTGTATAAAAGTATATATCCATTAGGCAACAAAAATGTTACTTCATTCTCAATATTTTTTGCTTGTGAGGGTTCACCATTGCCTATTCGGAGGGGAACATTTCGGGCACTGGGTACAGACACCCAGAACAGGGTGCCAATCTATCGCTGGGCACACACTCACTCACACAGACACACACTATACAGAAGATAAACTGGGAAAACTTGAGAAAACCCACATGAATCCTGACATCTATTAGTGTTAACTATTAATTTGCAAAAAGGACACTACACTTGCTAATTTCAGCGAGTATGCATTGTTGAGACTGGGTGCGCACTAAAGTGCACTGCAAATTATTTAGCATGTTTATTGAGTCCTGTTGTGTAGAAGTGCTTTTGGATGTGCTGTTGTTTCTCCATCTGCCTGGATTTGCATTATTGTTTATTGCCTTCGTTCAGTTAAGCTGCTGTAACTACATGAAGCGCTCTGTTGTGAGCTTTCCAAAAAGCGCCTTTTGAATAAGTTCTCCTCTCCCCCCGTTGTAATTCTGTAATGGATTTCTTCAGGCCCCATGTTGCAGAGATTCCCCAGGGCCACTTTAGCCACTCTGCTCTCTTACTCTTTTTTTCCAGCTCTCATCCATCATGGCTGATTTCCTCTGTTCTACTCTCTCTCTCTCTCTCTCTCTCTCTCTCTCATCACTGCTGACGTTCCGCTCAGTTTTTCTCCCACCTGTTTCTTTCTTTCATTTTCCCACTCTTTTCATTCTGTCGCACTTCCTCCGCCCCGCTTGCCAAGCAACCCTCACATCGTCTTCGTCCCTCCTTGCCGTCGCCTTCCTTCCCCTTAGTTCATGCCTAGTTTTTCCTTTGGTCCAATTTCATTGCCGTGGCCATCTACAGTATTTGTCTTTCTACGGTCTCCTGGCCACCTGTGATCATTCTTCACCGTTCCCTCTCATAGTCAGTTGGTCTTTGCTCTCCTCTCGCGTGCCCTTCAATTTTCCATTTACAGCTCTCTTTTCATCCTTTTTCTTCTTTATGCTCTTCCTTCCTTTCTACCTCTCGGGGTCTGTTTGCCCCCCTTCCCTTAAATTTCTCCGCTTCCCCTTCCCCCATGCAGCTGGTGCCCTGGGCTCCTGCTGCAGATGGTTAGGAGGGGAGAAGGGGTTTGTTCTCCTCATTGCGCCACAGCAGGCCCTCTGTCCCTGGGTTACTTTGCCTCAGCTTCCCTACCTCGACTGAGGAACCCAACAGTCCGCCCATTCCAACTCCTCCCACCCACCCACCACCACTGCCAGCATTAATCTCCTAAACGATCCCGCCAGGAGCAGGATCAATACTCATTTACAGAGACACAGGCTGATCCCTTAATGTAGAGCATGGAGGATGGCTTTCTGCCTCCAACCCCCCTCCCCCCCATCCACACAGCACCGTCTGCCTCCTCAGTACATTAGACATACAGAAGGTAAAACAGATATGTTTAATAGTAAAAATAAAAAGCAAGGACAAGGGAAAAAATTACAGACAAGAATAGATTCTTTTTTTTCTTAATTAATGAGGTGAAAAGTAGGACATCGGTTAATGATGTCACGAGTAGCATTGATCCGCTGCTTTTATGTTGGCTCACTAAACTCCCGTTCAGGACATTGTGGAAGGAGTTATAATGTATTTAGGTCTGTTTGGGTGGTCCTATCCTCAACAACCAAAAATATATATCTCAACCTGTTTGACCACCTCGTTAATAATCCCAGGGTTCTATATGCAGACTCATATTTTTGGCTGTATTATTTTTACTCTTTTACATTGGCCCAAGAAACTATGACTTCATTCTAAAATGTCTTCGTCCAAAGAAAGCGGGGAAAAAAGTGGACTTTCCACTGAATGATGGCGCTGTCTTTTCCAGTCAGTCTACTTGGTTTTAACATTAAATCAGGAATGCAGGGAAGAGTGCTTGTGGCTTTCAAAACACCTCTTCGTTGATCTCTGATGACGCCCGCTTTTAAGCATGGCATTCGCTCTAGGCAGCCTGATATACACCTTTCACTATTATGTTTATCTATGGCGAGCCAGTAGTTTACACTTTCTGTAGGGTTTCCCTTCTTATGTATTATTGATTAATGATGGGCATGATGAAGTGGCACTCACCAGGTACCATACCACTATTTAATATATCAATAAGGCGCGAGTGGGCACAATGCGTAGCGGAGTATAGTTACACCACTTTCCTGTGATGTCTAACTGCTTTTATGAAATGCTTACAAACAAACTATAATAAAAAAACAAGGTTTGGATCATAAATGTAATTATTACTTATTATCATAAAATCGTTAATAATTTGCTCTTCCGCAATGTAATCTATTACGTTTTTTAAGTGAACGCTGATCGATGACTATCAGGTTTCTGTTTTCTCTAACAATCATCTAAATCAAACGTACAGACCACAGTTTATAAAAAAAAACACTAGAAAAGTATTGTGTATCACGCATCGATACGAATGTGAAGGGCTCAGGAGGTGTGTGTTATTGTCAATAATGTCACGGCTTGAAAAACACCTCAGCCAATCAGATTTATGGAGCGAAATGGACCCAATTTATAATATGACAATTTATTCCACCAAGATTCTGTGGCTCAGTGAAGCGGTCAACATTGCTGAATGAGAATGACAAGTGGAGCCTAAGTTTGTTTCTGTTGCTGGGACTCAGCTAAAGGGAAAGCAGGAGGATGGTCCACCAGTTAATCTTAACTATCCTAAAACTATAAGAGTCCTATATATATAAATCTTTCTTTGAATCTGTAAAAAAAAATCACAGGGTGTAGTAGCTCAGTGGTCAGGTTGTTAGGCTAGCTGAATAATGCCTGACACTGCACCCTAATGAAAATTATTTAGATGGGTTACAGCACTCCTCTTAACCCTAACTCTGGGCACCTGTGGGCACTGCTTTGGACATGTGTGCTCACTTCACTGGTGTGTGTATGTGTGTTATACTGCAGGGATGGGTTACATGTGAAGGACACACTTATCTGTGTGGGGGAAAATGGATCACTTACTAAAATAAGCAGCACATGTTCACTCTTTTGCATGTTAACCCTGTTTAAAGCAGTTTTAAATATTTAACATATTTAGCAATTAATCAAATGACCAGAAATCAGTTGAAAGATAAAATGGTTATTCATTTTAGGTTCACATCTGTCTCATAGTTTAAATATATGTAAATAATTGTCTTAATTTATTTAAAAAAAAAAATTATTGATACTCTTATTAGGACTCTTCTAAGAAGCATCTTATAATTACAGATAATATCTTATGGTATCACAGCCATTATTTTTCTTTGCAAATTTAAGTAAAACAGAAGTTTCCTAAAACATAATGGCAATAATATGCATTTTAAATTCAAAGCTATCACCACCATCACAATGAAACTGTTAGCAACCAGAAGAGCAATAACTCAGTGCATGATTTTGTGGATGTTAATGTTCTATAATGTGTTGTTCTTTTAGGCCTTAGCTCCAACACAGAGCACTTTGTCCTGTTCAATTATTCACTATGTGCAGCCACAGACATAAGGAAACCGTCAAATGATGAAGGGACCGGCACCTTCTTCAACCTGCCCCATTCTGAGTGAACCAAGCCATGGTTGAGGAAATTTAGGGATTCAGGGAGGCAACTGAAAATGCAGATCAATATCTATAAATGCCCACAACATACTATAGTGTATTTAAATACTCACTAAAAAACAGCTTGAAGTGATCAGTATCATCATATCTTATTAGATTCCACTTAATCTTCTTCTAGGGTCGCATGTTCCCCATGCAAATCCAAGGGAAATGATTTCAAATGTTGGGCAGATACAACCAGGACAGGGCGCCAATCTATTGCAGGACACCCATTAACTCACACACTATGTGTAGGCAATTTAGAGCAGCCAATTCACCTTGAAACCAGAGACTCCAGAGGAAACCCACGTGAATATGAGAACATGAAAACTCCACCCATATCAGGATTCTAACTCCACCCATTTCAGGATCTCCAGTACTGTGACACATTAACCCATGTGCATTTTATCACTGCACACATCTGTGTGTGAGAGTGAGTGTCCTGTCCTGAGTGTTTCTGCCCAGCGCCCAATGGATGGGCCCCCTTGGATGAGCATAGTGGATGGATACATGTTGCCTACAGTGCTTACACACAGAGGAGTGTGTCCTCCACATTTATCCCATCAGTGCAGAAACACAAATATATACTTTACATACTGAGTGAAGGGAGCACATGTACCTGGAGCAGTATCCAGCCCTGTATACTGCACATCGAGGCAATTTGGGTTAGGTGCCTTCATCCTATAGAATTTAATGCGACCCAGGAATAGAACTGTAGAGCTTCAGGTGGCAAGGCTGGTTCCTCAACCACAAGCCTACGACTGCCCCATAACTACAGTGTGGAGAACATAGTACTCCACACAGGAAGGACATCATTTATTCTCAAAAGGACATTAAAGACATGCTGTGAGGTGGAAGTGCTTAGTGTTTCCACAAACTGTACTCATGGGATTTTGTGCCCATTCAGTCAGAAGAACTTCTCTGAACTGAGGCACTGGTGATGTACGAACAGTGTTGGATTGCTATAAATGTTCCAAGACACATCAATAGTGTTCTGTAGGGTCCATAACTCAGCACAAGTCAATGTAGTTCTATAGCTTAGGGGTTCTTAATGGGTCTCAGCTCAGGAAATGCATTTAAAACATACATATGCAAGCAAAGTTAATTTAAAGTTAAGAGCAATAACTTTAAGAAATTGAAGAACATTTCCTCAAAAAAATAAAAATCCACTTTTTAAAATACTCTATGTTATATTTGCATTTCATATTTCCTCTGAATGTCACTACAAATGTGAAAAGAAAAAATATATATATATATTTTTTTTATATATATAGGGGCATTAGGGGTGTGGTGCTTCAGCCATAGTAGATGGTGGGTCCAGACTTTCAGATCACAGGGCTGGCTCCTTTAACCACAAGCCCCTAATGTACTTTGATAATCTACACTATTATTCGCGGAAACTAAGGGGTTTTACATGAACTCGGAGCAAAAGTGTTATACTTTTGCCCATATTATGCACCAACCATCATTTTATGACATTTTCTGGCAATCGGCACAAAAAATCAATACATCTGTGACCTGAAGATATCTGTAGGATGACAGCAGACTGTCCACTCAGACCAAACCACACCCAGCTGAGGTCCGGCAGAAACCTGATATTTATCAGCAGGTACAAGAATAGCACGGCACTGCCCTTACAAACACCAGCACAGCTACAACACATGCTTTTGTATGAGAGACCTGTATCAGAGAACAGCTTCAGATCAGACCGTATTCGGTTATTCCACTCGCTAAGCAACATTAGTGTTTATATATTTATGTAAATCCAGGACATGACGATAAGCTTTTATATTTTTTTAATATGCAGTGATGAGATGTGAAACATACAGGGTGTGTGGTTGAACGCCGCTAAGTGTCTCTGGCATCAATTATTCATTATTCCCTATCACTCTTTTGTTCGCTCTCTCTTTCTCCCGCTTGCTCACTCACAAGGTGCAACAGTATAAACAGTCCCCAAGGAACAGCGAGCCCTTTCTTTGGGTGGATTGAATCATCACAGAAACAGTCCCATGATCCTCACTGTGCCTTGGGATACACATCACATTCCTTCTTCCTGCAGGCGCTCACTGACATGTACACACACACACACACACACACACACACACACACACACACACTTCGACCAACATGCAGATTATTTTGCATAAATTTATTTTAAAGTTTAACATTCATTTTTTAAATACTTATTTTAAGCGTAAATTTGTTTTTAACAGGAAGTAACAATTCTTTCAATGTTCTACAAATTCCTGCATCAGGTAACTTATATTTCTGGAAAAATGTCATCGACCAAACTGTTGCTCTGGAACGTTACTACACGGCCGAATGTACAAGGAAATCACACTCCTCTGCCTCCCTGGTAAAGTCTACACAGGGGCTCTGGATAAAAGAGTCAGATTCAGGAGGAGCAACGGGAGTTTGCCCAACCAGTCTACATGTGTTTTGTGGACTTGGAGAAGGCATTCAACTGTGTTCCTCAAGGTATTTTGTGGAGGGTACTTCGCGAGTACGGGGTACATAGGTCCTTACTACGGGCCATTCAGTCCCTGTACAAGCGGAGTAGGAGTTTGGTTTGCATGGCTGACAGTAAGTCAGACTCATTTCCAGTGAGAGTTAGACTCTGTTAAGGCTGTCCTTTGTCACTGATTCTCATATGGACAATAGTTCTAGGTTCAGCCAGTGGATGGAGGGTGTCCAGTTTGATGACCTCATGGCCACATCACTGCTGTGTGCAGATGATGTGGTCCTGTTAGCATCATCGAGCTGTGAACTTTAGCTTTTGTTGGATCAGTTTGCAGCTGAGTGTGAAGCGGCTAGGATGACAATCAGCACCTTCAAATCTGAGGTCATGGTTCTCAGTCAGAAAAGGGTGGAGTGTGATCTCTGGGTTAGGGACGAGTTCTTGCCTCAAGTGAAGGAGTTCAAGTATCTCAAGGCCTTGTTTACAAGTGATGGTAAGATGGAGCGGGAGATTGACAAGCGGATCGGTGATGTTGACTCTGTACTGGTTTGTTGGGCAAGGCTCTCAATTTACCAGTCGGCCTACGCTCCTACCCTCACCTTTGGTCATGAGCTTTTGGTAAAGACCGAAAGAATAAGCTCGTGAGTACAAGCGGCTACAAATGTGTTTCCTCTGCAGGTTGTCTGAGCTCTCCCTTAGAGATTGTGTAAGAAGCTTGTTCATCCAGGAGGGACTCTGTGTTGAGCCGCTAATTCTGTGCGTCGAAAGGAGCCAGTTGAGGTGGTTTGGGCATCTCCTGAGCATGTAGGGGAGCAGCCTTGCACCTTCCCAGCATACATATATTGGACAGGGTGCGTTCTTCCTCAGTGACCATATTTGCTTCTTGTGCAGCAAGCGGGGCGTGCTACATGGATCTCTTCACACTGTAGTAACCTTTTGTTCTCTTTTATCCTCTCGGTTCGAGATCCACCTATGTGGGGATCTGGACAACTTTCCAGTTCTCCGCATATGTTCACAGTGAAATCTCTCACTTGGGAGGACTGAACGGGGGTGAGGAACTGAAGCATTAAAATGCGGTTTGTGTGTGCTGAGCAAGATACACAACACCGAGTGCATTACCTCAGACATGGTGCCGTATACAGACACAGTATAGTCTCCCAAAGGTGTGAGGGGACACCCAATTTGCAGCTAAACAGTCCCCCTAAAAGAATGTCCAGGATGCCAACATGCCCCTGGTGGAGTGCACTGGTCACTCTTCATGTGTGCTGCAGTTCTTCTGTTCAGGTAAACATAAAGAGCTCGCACTGGACAGAGCACGTGTAATCTTGAGAACTCCAGAGAAGGGGGGTGGGTGGAATACCCGCAGTTCCAAAATCTCAGCTGTAAAGACTTTTAGGCTTTTCAGCACAAAGACAGTTGGTCAGAGAGCGACGGTTTTCTTGTTTGGGGAGAATCGCATGCATGAAGGGTAAACCAAGAATGTATGTAGATCACGGACACGCTTCACAGAGGCGAGAGCCAGTAAAAGCATGGTCTTATACGACAGAAGCTTTAAGATAGAAGGTGGGCGCAAAGTGCATCACAAGCACTAGTCAAAGATCTCTGGAAAATGTGTGTTTTGAGAAGTTTCTTCAAAATGCTGTGTTAGCCTTTAGCAGCCTTCTCGTCCTTTCGCAGAGCACCACCTCTTATGCACCCGCCACTTACAGTCGTACAACGGTCTGCTGGACAGCAGCCAAACCCCTTGATAGCAACCATGCGAAAGGGCTGTCCTAAGGTGTAAAGGTTGAACTCCTCCCAAGATGCGCATTTTGAGAAATACAATACATAGGACAATCTGCAAAACCAAACCTACGCATCTTCTCTGAAGAGGGTGAGGCAGTTCGTGAGGCACTGCTTGCACTTCGCCGAAAGACTGGCACGCATGAGAGCTAAAAAACATGACTTTTGGAAATGGGACCAGACTGATCATGGCCAGTTGTACTTCCATAAGCATCAGTTCAGAAGTTTCAAATCCAATATCAGGCGGAGGAAAACGTCTGACCATCATGACCTCTGTCCAGCAGAACGATTTGTGTAAAAGGGAAGCAATTTCTTCCACTAACAGTGGAGCTGAGATCTCATCTTTGCGAGAATTGATTATTCCACTGAAGGAAGGTCTCACAGTAAAGTGGAGTCTGTAGTCCTGTAAAACCGTGTTTGTGGCCCACTCAGGAGCGTGCAAGTTCTCCCAGAGACCTACTCTGACACAATGCTGGGTGCTGTGCACTTCGCTTATTAGTGGTGTGATGGTGCCTTCTGGCGGGGGTGCCAGGTAATACATAGCAGGCTTGTAAGCATGTATGATTGCGCCATCTGGCAGGGGAGCCAAGTAATGCACCACAGGCTGATAAGAGGAAGCCATGCTTTTCATGTTCGTGTGTTATGGGGGCGTGGGTCAAAGCGACTTACACTTATCCCAACTTGATTAGGGTCAGAACACATTCTTGATATAGCATCTTTGAAGCAATGAGGGTTAAGGACCTTGCTTAAGGTCCCACATTGGTAGTTTTAGTGAAACTTGGATTTGAACCCTCAACCTGCAGATTGATAGCCCAACACCCTAAACACTGACCTACCACACCTCAATATTACACACTCCCTAACACCTAATAAAACACTGAACCCTTATCTAGACCAGTGTTTTGGCATGCATAGGGCTGTGAAGAGCAAATTTGTTGTGTTACCCAAATGGGTAGAACTGTTGAGCCGCACCCCTGGGAAGACTGGGGTATTTTGGCCCTCTTTGGCGAGCACTTTAGCAGAGAAGGGCTCATGTCTGTGTGTGACGGGCTGTCGGCCCGAGAGGTAGAAACTAGAAGTTCCCCAAGACCCCCAAAGACTGGATATCCCTTGGTTGAGGTCAAGGAGCTCTCTTAATGACGTTGCATGTGCTTTGTGCATGCGGGAGGAAGGAAAACAGCTGTTTCTTCGGGCCTGGCGATGGCCCTAATAGCTTCCCATCGTAAATGTCCCGCTCCTGGTCTGCTGGGTTCAGCTGCACCGGCCATGGAATGTTGAGACGGGCGGCAGCTCGCTCACACACTTCCAAAAGCACTGAATGCGCACTGGGTGCCACCAGAGATAAAGGTAGAGGTGCTTTGTCGTCCATGCCAGACATGTGCATGGGGTCCTTATCCTCCCCTGATCCTGGCAGCTCAGACTCATCTGGGGAGGGAATGCTGAAAGTATTCATTCAGGCCACTGCATTTTCTTTACAACGGTTCCAGCAACACCTATTTATGGACCTTGTTTTCTGCACAGGTCACAGCGATGTTGGAACAGACCAAACTACTGCTCTGAACTTTTATATGATCTTAGTATGATACACAGTATGATACACCATTCGTGTTCCGAAGGTTGCACAGATCGTTTACATCCACATGCTGTTTTTGCTACATTACATAACAAAGCGGGTAAATTAACAAGTAATCTGTTTAACAGCGGAGATTCCTCCCTGGGTGGTTGGTTAGATGGTTGTGTTTTACATGTTTTTGTTTTTTACACTGCTGACATACATAATACTTCAAATATTTTAAAGCCCCATTAACATAATTAACAAAAAGCCACTAGAGATGAATGTATATGTTGAATAAACATCTCATCTCATTATCTTCCCCTTAATCCTTTATTATACTAGGAGCTCCCCATCCAGGTTGAAAAGTTTCAGGCGCTGGCCACATACACCCAGGAAAGGGTGCCAGTCAATCACCAACACACTCATTCACACTATATGGGGATAATTTAGAGCAGCCAATTTACCTTGAATTCATATTTTTGGACGCGGTGAAGGTAAACCAAAAAATCAGGCGGAAGCCCACGCGGACACAGGGACATCATGGAATCTCAGATCGGGACACAAGCCAGGATGTCCAGTGCTGAGAGGTGAACATGCTAAACACTAAACCACCATGCCACCCAAAATTAAACATAATAAACACAATATTAAATACCCCAGAGCTTGTGCACATCCAATATACCAAGCCTACTATGGCTGCACCCCCACAAAATAAATGAAAGCAACAAATTAAAAAAAGTGTGCATACGAATCAGGCCCACTGTTGTGTACCCAGTGATGGATTGGTCCTAGCGCCCGAAATGTTCTCCCCTGAATGGGCATGGTCAACCTCATGACATGCGTAGAGGAAGATTATGAGATAAGACAAGAAACACACGTCACACTTTCAGTGACATTTCCAACATCCAAAAGCAACTTCTGGTGAGTTTACCCCACACCCAGTTTCAGTGGTCTGGGGTGTTATGTTTAGCTTCTTCGGGTGTCCAAGGTTCAACATGTGACCGAGTGAGACTCTATAAAGACATGGGTGTGATCTCAATGGGAAATATTGTCGCCTCTGTGGTCAGTAGAAGGAATAACATTATGCATGAGGGTGGGGGCGAGGCAAAAAAATAGGAACAAGTATATGATATTAAACGTTTTACATTAGGGGCAGTCGTTGGCTTGGGGTCAAGGTACAACCTGAAGGTCCCTGGTTTGATTACTAATACAAGGCTGAAGTGCCCTTTCACTCAATTGTCAACCCCAATTTCTCCCTGGGTGCCCATTGGTGCCCTTACTTCATTCAGTGTGTGTATATTTGTGTGTCACTGCACGGATGGGTTACATGTGGAGGACACATTACCATGTGTGTGGAGTGGTAGCTCAGTGGTTAGGGTGTTGGACTATCAATCAGAAGGTTGGGGGTTCAAATCCCAGCTCCATTGAAGTTACCAATGTGGGTCCTTGAGCAAGACCCTTAACCCTCATTG
>JAOUQT010323537.1:0-13961 GCA_025769995.1 Xyliphius kryptos | reverse complement strand
AGAAAAACTATACAAGTATAGTTTAGTGTTATGAAGGTGTTCTATATTTCTGTCCGTATACTCCTGGTTCAGAGTCCAAATAGCTATTGGGAAGAAGCTCCTTTCCATCCTCTCTTTGTTTGTAAAAACACCATCCTGATTTATTAGGATGACTGAGGTGCCTAGCAATCTTTTTTGGCTTTGGATCAGCACCGCTTCCTGTAGATGATCTGGCGGTCTGGAAGTGCTACTTGGATAGTTGTATCCAGTTGGGTGCTGTTTCTGGACCAGGATATGATATTCCCTGTAAGGATACTCTTAGTAGTTCAGGAGTGGAAGTTCCGCAATACCTTGGAGGACAGTCTGAAGTCTCTTAGGCATCGGAAGTGGAAGAGACGCTGACGAGCCTTCTTTGCCAATTTGCTAATGTGGCGGGACCATGACAGGTCCTGCGCGATGTGAATTCCAAGGTACTTGAAGCTGTCCACTCTTTCCACTGTGGCACCATTGATCCTCACGGAGTGGTAGCTCCTTGTCTGTTTCCTGCTGTAGTCCACTTTTAGCTCCTTAGTCTTGCTGCCGTTAAGTAGGGGATTATTGCCCTGGCACCAGGTCTCCAGGTATTTAATCTCCCCCAGGTAGGGCCTCTCATTGTTGTGAGAGATCAGGCCTACTACAACAGTGTTGTGGTATTTCGTATTAATTTGTGTACCTAGAGAAAGGAAGATTAGTGGATATAAGAAAAAAAAATCAATCTATGAAAAGAGGATGACTATGAGAATGAGGGGCAAGATTTATATAATGTTCAAGAATAAAAATTAGAGATGATTTGCAAGTCAAGGCAGTCAGCAGGAGCAACCTAGCATTGTTCCTTTAGGCCAAATCTTTCATCATCCAATTACTGATTAGTAAAACCCCAGGTTTATGATGAGAAACAAGTCAATTTAAGGATATGCCTGGAATCACGGTTTCTTGGGTTTTGAATGTTTTTATCTGGGGCAGCAGACAGTTTATCAGACGACACCCAAACTCTGAATTCAAACCACAGTACACTCTGAAGGCAGTGAAGCATGGTGGTGCAAGCATCATGATATGGGCGTGTTTCTCTTACTATGGTACTAGGCCTATTTACCTCATAACAGGGACCATGGACCAGTTTGCATATATCAGAATACTTGAACAGGTCATGTTGCTTTATGCTGAAGAGAAAATGCTCTTGAAATGGGTGTTTCAACAAGACAACGACCCTGAACCCTAGACCCGAAAACTTTTCTGGGGCAAAACCAAGAAATGCAAATGATGTGGGATGTAGTCAAAGCATCCTGGGCTGGAATACCAGTTGGCAGGTGCCAGAAGTTGGTTGACTCTATGTAACACACATGTGAATCAGTTCTAAAAAAACGATTATTCAACTAAATAAATCCTGATTTACAGGAATTCTAAATCCTATAGAAAAGACAACATATTTTGAGTTTATAAAGACAAATGCAGACTCTGCTATTTTCTAAACAGCCCAATGTAAATTTTTTGTTATTTTTTGTAAAGTAGTTAAAAATTTTATACGTTTCTCTTCATGTTTTTATTTGTAAAACAGTATGCAATGTTCCCAATGCGTGGAAATAAAAACTACTAGATTTTGTTGTTAACTAGTGTTTTTAAACACAATGCTAATATTTTGAACACAACTGTATATTGTGCAGCTCATGTTAGATAAATTATTATTTTTGCTTAAGTGTTTAAAAACTAATGGACATGAATATGTTATTTGATCTTATTAAGAGTGTGATAATTGCAAGGTCTTAAACTAGAAACTTGAAGCCAAAAGTGACATGGACAGACGAATTATGCTGCTGGTCAAAGACTTGAAAATGTAATGCATAGCTTTGATCTCTACCACCATAAAGGGATAAGGACTCACTCAAAGAAACTTGGCATCTTTAACAAGATCAATAAAGCAGTCAAAAGGCAGATGTGGAGGAAGACCAAAGAACGATTTATTCCCAGATACCTCTGCAACCTTGGGATACTTAAGACACCCCAGGTGGAAGATCGCACTCAGTAAAAGTGGTAGAAAATTAATCTCCAGGTACATGATGCATTAATGGTGGCAGTTAGATGACCAGTCAATATTCTTCAAACCAGTATTTGATGGGATCATGCTGCAGCCAGGACAAACCTGAATGATGTAAGTAGTAGAGGATGACAGTATTTAGCAGAGCTGTCTTTTTAAGGAGAAATGATAAAAATTCCCTTACGGCATGCCATATTGACATCAAGTATATTTTGCTCTCCCGCAGTCAGAGTCCCACATTGTTGTCAGTTGAAGGGTTATAAGAAGAGGTTGAAAAACAGTTCACCAACAGGGTGTTGAATTATGTGGCGTGTCCTTCCTAGAACCTAATAAACAAAAAGCAGGAGATTATTGAGCCTTGGCACAGATTTAACAGCAACTCAGTCCTTGTTTCCCTGATGTAAATGTAAAAATGTGTTTGAAGACAGGACCAGAAATAAATTTAATTCTTAAGATTCAGAGTACTAGAGGATGGTTCCCCATTCACCTGCCTATCTGCAAAAGTATGAAATGTAATTTTCTGCTTAATAGTAGCAGCAGGGTAATAAATCAAATACATGGTGCATTTAAATCAAAATGTCTCACAAATGTAAGGATTTGGCAAACTAGTAAACTTCAGCAAACTCAGATGAATGTGATGTTCATGCAGGTGGAGGTAAAAGGCATATACACAAAAAAATATCAAAGAAGAAAAGAAATAGCTTAAATAGTAAAAATGAGTGATAGATAGTGGTAAATGAGAAAACCAGGATGAAAGTTTAAAGCAAAAGATGAAGCAGACGCTACAATTATGTTTTTCAATGTATGTTTTGCACACAACATTTTTTCTGATATATATTTTAGTCATTAATTAATCTATCAAGTTAATATTACTCATAAATTAAACCATTACTTTTAGGAATTTTGGACATGAAGCCAAAATTAAATAGATATAAATTAAATTTAGTAGTTTTAAGATAAAATAATAAGCACTACTGCTTCCAAATGCGCCTCTAAATTAACCTTATAAAATGTAAGTGGTATGTAACCACTAGGGTGTATATAATTGCAGTAGTTGTGCACATACAATACTTTTAGACCAGTGTAAACCAGTGTACACACAGTACAATTATCCAAGCTAAATTTACCAGGAATTATGACTATGAACCCATTACAATATCAGGGCATTATGCTGAAATCTGAGTTAGGAATTATGTTTAAAGGAAAAACTGGTTTTCACACAGTGCGTTTTATTTGCAGATGTCCAGGGAAAGTGGCTGCTGACATTGTTTTGATGTGTGTGGCAGTAGTCCACTACTCAAACTTTGACTTATAGTTGAAAGTGGCATGATAGTGCAGAAATGGAATTGCTTCCCAAAGTGCTCCTTAAGTGAGGAAGTCAGAAAAAATCACAAGTACTTTTTTAAAAACACTCAGTTATTAACCCTGTTAATTTAAGTCGTTGTTTATGCTTAAAGCTTCTGCAATCTCATCTTACAAAATAGACAGAAAACAAAAATATTACTTGTTGGAAATATAGAAAATTATAGCAGACATGACTTTTAATTGTTTGTATTTGGCATGGAACTTATATAACTTTAATCTATCCATTCAATTAAAAGAAAGAATGAGCAAAACTACAAGCTGAGTTATTCAAAGTAGCTGGTTCAAAATATTGTACTAATATAAACAGATTATAGAGTGATGCAGTAAATATACTTTTGCCATGTATCTGCAATTATGTATAATAACTTATATGGCCAATTGTAATGACTAAGGGACTTTCGACAGCAAAAAATAAATTGAATGTTTGCAGACTTCAAACCTTGCTGTTTAAAACTGAGCAAAAAAAGCTTAGTTCAGTCCTGAATGCTAATAAATCAATAAGGATGAGTGTGCATTATTGTGAATTAAGGCATATTGTTATTAGGCATGATTCCATTTAAAATGCTTAACCTTAAGTACCTTATTGCTTTTTGTTTGAAGGTTACAAACACACTATAATAATTTTTTTTGATTTATTAAAAACAAAATTCTTAATAATTTGGTGTTCTGCGACATAAAGTTGTCTGTTTTTTAAAGTGAACACTAATTGCTAAGTAACAGGATTTTGGTTTCTCTAAAAAAAAAATAATAATACAGCCGCAACAGGCTTAGTGCTCATCTGGAATTGGCTCACTGCTTATGTTAATCTGTATTTAATGATTTAGAACATAGTATTGAATGCCAAGCATTGATACAAATGTGAAGCGGTCAGTGATGTTCCTTTTTGTCAATAATGTCACGGCTGGACAAACGGCCCAGCCTATCTACTACCCGTTTTATAGTGGAACTTTTACATGTGAGTATTGTAACAAGGACTCATTACAATTTACCTGACAAAATTGCTGCAACAAATAAATAGTCTAACTATTGCATTCAGACACAAGTCATGCACAACACATTGTATTAATTTTTAGAAAATGCAAATGAGCAACTACTGCATCCCTAAATCATAAATAAATAAATCTTAATTGTAGTCATCTTAAATTTACTTTCTCTGTTAAAATACAGAAGCCATTTGATGTTCTTGTTGTCACAGAACCAAGCAAAAAATTCTAATGTCGCTCTTTTACTCTCTTTTTTCCATCTCTCATATTTTTTTTTTCTTATTCTGTCCGTCTCTTCTCAGGTGATGGCTGCTGTTGAATTGTGTAACTAATTACATAAAGGCCACTATTAAAAGCATTTTAAAGTCAATAAAAAAAAACAAATCAGTTTCCATTTAACATTACTTCAGTCTCCCAAAACTCATTCTTCCTCAAAGTACTTTTAAACGGCCCACTATAGCATAATTACAGGCTTTAAATTTTTATTTCCCAAACACATAACCCACTCTGTCTAAAAATTAGAACTTTTCTCTGGCCTTTATCCCAGCACAACAGCAACCATTCGCCCCTCTCTTGCCACAGCGGTTCTCCCATCCAGGCCCCGCTCCCACCAGGCGCCCGGCATGGCGCCTCAGGGGCGGGATCACCTGGCAGCACGGGAGCAGGGTGCACGACGGCGAAGCCCTCATCTGCGCCACACGTTAAGCCCAGAGAATCTGAGGAGTCTGGCTGAGCGTGGTGCTAGTGACGCTGCCACCACAGGCACAGCAGGACTTCTAAGAGCTAACAGCGACACAGATCTTGTCAGTTCACAGAGTCGCTCCTCACTCACAGCCTCTACGTTGGAGTTCACGCTCGGCCGTGGGCAGAACTTGATTATCTCCTGGGACATCAAGGAGGAAGTGGATGCCACTGACTGGATTGGCCTCTACCACATAGGTCAGTGCAATATTTTAGTCCCAGATTAAACCTTATTTTCCAAATAAGTACCATCGCCATAATGTCTTAATATATAACTAACTAATGTACACTGCTCAAAAAAATAAAGGGAAAGCTTAAACAACACAATGTAACTTTTCAGAACTCCATGGGATAATAATTTTGATTTACATTTTGATCATTTTTATGTTATTTTGTTCTCAATGCATTCCATTGTCTACTAAATAAAGATTTTCAACTGAATATACCTTTTAAATAAATATTTTATTCGTTTAGATCTAGGATGTGTTATTTTAGTGTTCCCTTTATTTTTTTGAGCAGTATATATATATGAAATGTCAACATTTCCTATGGAACATAGGATGTAACTTACATTTTGTTAATGGTTTGTGACTTTCAGCACAAAGCAGCTAGATTTTTAAAATCTTTTTTTTTTCTCTTTTTTTTTTTGTTTTTCTCTTTTTTTCTTTGTTTTTCCCAGATGTCATTTTTTGGGTAACCGTTTTAGATTAAAAGTGATTAAACTAGTTAGTATAGATCAGGATATAGGTCAGTATTATGATCCTAAAGCATTAAGAATCAATAGTGAAACTGCATCCTGTCAGTTATACTCAAGGGAAGGCTTGTTGTGCCTTCAATAACTGCTTCTCAATCCCTTCATCCTAACAAAAAATGAACACAAGAAATTTTACATATATAAAAATACACTGAAAGGACTGTTAATTTGATTATAGCAAAGCTTTTGTCTTTAATTGGTTGTCTTCAAATATCTAATACAATGCAAAAATAAAAGTAGGCACAGCATTCTATCTGGGCAACCTGCCTCATTTTATTGACTAAAAGGCCACAGGACTTCATTACCTTCATCCGAGTCTCATCCCTAAGGTGCTCTACATTTCTGCAACTAAGCAGACATTAAGTGATGGCATCAACTTGTTTCACACTGTCTTTAAGCTCAAAAATAAAATGAGGTTTATGTAGATTTGTAAATAACAAGTCATTTTTTTTTATCAGCATAATGTGCTTCATGCCTTAGGCCACCGTTCTAAGTAACTTCTCATTCTGTCTCAATTTTATTCATATTCCACTTGTCTTTTAATATTTGCTGATATAAGAATCTTTTTGAATAATCTTTTGTATATTGTGGTGAGGAAAACTCATAACAAAATGTATGTCAACAGTCATTCCTTAAGAATTTCTTCATTATGTGCTGAAATAAGTGCTTCTAAATTCTCTTTCCCAAAGTAAAGTCATTTTGCTTTTAGACAGACAGACAGACAGACAGATAGATGAATAGATAGATAGCTAGAACGGTAAAAAGAGTGTGGAAGTGTATGTGAACATTTGATTTCAGTTCCTGGTGTGAGATGCATGTGCAGCAATAACTGTAACTAAGTATATCTGTTGTTGATTAGTCCTGCATTTAAACTTTAAGGACTTGTAACTTAGTGCACCTACAAAACATCTGTAGCATTGTTACGAGGGTGGTTATTTTTCTAATGAACTTGCTTCGTGTCCCTCTATATCATCTCTGTTGGATTATGGTCAGGTCATTAAAACATTTACTTTAATAATTTTCTGTTTAATGCTGAAACCAGCAACAGTTAATGGTAAAATAAACCTTTCCTCAGTCAGAGGACTCCTGTGAGTTAGCCAAATCACCTGCATTTAGAGAAATGTCTAGTGGGGAATTTTAATTAGGACAATATGGGTTATCACTTACAGTAAGCTAACATATTGCGACAGTTGCTGCAAGGGCTTGGCGCTAAACAGTCATTTATCATTAAGTAGATCAAAATATTATCAATTATGTGTGATGATATAAAAACAGGAGTGGAAACAGTCCTATTTCAACAGAACATATCTTTTACCAAAGGTGGATTAATTCTAAATAATATGCCATTTCTCAACCCATTAGAAATCCAGCAGTTACTTGACATAAATCTTGTGTAGGCTGATTATAAGATGCTCAATCCTTATGGTCATGTTTTATTAACCTTTTTATTTACCCAAAATAATTTTGCCACAATTTTGTTGTTGTTGTTTTTTTTTTTTATCAAATATCATGTAGGATAAAGTCATTACAATAACATGGTGTTGTACATCAGTCCCTTGTGTAATAATAAACTCTTGCTTGTTTAGATGAGACTTGTCCTTCAAATGTCTGGGACTGCAAGAATCGTGGTGTGAATGGAACACAATGTGGCCAGATTGTCTGGAGATTGGAACCTGGCCCTTACTTTCTGGAAGGTTAGTATCATGCAGTACTTATTTTTTTTATCTTACATCATTCTAACAATGAACCTTAACATGCTGTCAGTACTATACAAGTGGTTAAAAAGCAAGTTCCTTAATGTATTAGAGTGGTTACGTCAAAACCCTGATGTTAATCCAATTGAGCATATAGTAAAACAAGACTTGAGAAGCACTGTTTACCAGTGACATTTATCCAATTTGACAGAATTTAAGGACTCTTGCCAGGAGGAAATGCTGATTCATATTTCATTCATTCATTATCTTCTGCTTAATCCTCCACAAGGGTCGCGGTGGGGTTCCCCATGCCCATCCAGAGGAGAACATCTCAGGCGGTGAGCAGATACTCCCAGGACAGGGCGCCAATCCATCGCTGGGCTCTCACACACACACACACTATAGGGGCAATTTAGAGCATTCAATTTACCTTGAATGCGTGTTTTTGGACTGTGGGAGAAAACCGGAGAACCCGAAGGAAACCCACGCGGACACAGAGAGAACATGGAAAATCCACCCAGATCGGTATTCGAACCGGGAATCCCCAGTGCTGAGAGGCGAATGTGCTAACCACGAAGCCACCGTCCCCTGATCCATATTTTGCCAAGAAAAAACCTCAGTCACCTAAAAAAAACTGTTGGAAGTATAAAATCCCGGTTTGTTACACACACTCACAGTCACACACACTCACATTTATGTACATTAACTGGTTGTCTGTTTTATGCATGCAATGAAATTAATGACAGTGAAAGTTCTTGTATAATTACTTATAGCTGAGACCAGGATTTGCTTCAAATACTATCATGGCGTGACTGGAGCACTAAGGGCAACAACACCATGCATCACTGTCAAGAACCCCAGAGTTTTGGTTTGTAATTTTTTTGTATATTTATTATTGTGTGGTTATCAGATCCTAATATATACTCCTGATCAAAATCCTAAGACCAGTTAAAAAATTGCAATAATTTGGCATTTTGCACTATTGGATCCTAAGAAGGTTCTCACATTCTAAGTAGAGCTTCGCAATGCTCTTTTGAGCAGCCAATTTTATTAAAACCGCATTTACACTCAAACCGGAATATTTTTAGCTGATCAAAAGTTTAAGAACATAGATTAAGACCTTTAAAAGCCAAAATCTGTGGAAAAAAAATTGTCATTTTCTGTCAAGTAATTACACTATCAAGAACTCCTGATTCAAAGCTTATTGACTTTGAACCGTAGGGTTGTTGAGCTACATAAGTAAGGCCTCTCAAAATGTGCCATCCCTGAGGTTAGATGCAGTATGAGTGTCATTTTGCATTTTGTTAATGATCCTGAGGGGTATGGAACAAAAAAGTCAAGTGGTAGACCCAAAAAAAAAAAAAATCACCAAGCCGCAGGATCCGATTGACTGTCAGTCAAGACACGGGACGATCCTCTACCGAAATTAAGGCCATTACTGGTGATCACTGTAGCCAAATGACTGTCAAAAAACAAAACAAAACCTTCAGAAACAAAAAATGTCTTCATGTCTTCAAAGGCCATGTCTTCTTCAATGCCACAAAATTGCCCGTTTGGACTTTGCAAGGGTGCACCAAACATGGGACACTGCAAGATGGAAGAAAGTTGTATTCTCTGGTAAGAAAAAAAATTACCTTAATGGTCCTGATGGCTTCCAACGTTACTGGCATGACAAAGAGATCCCACCTGAGATGTTTTTTACACGGCACAGTGCCATCATGATTTGTGGTGAGATTTTACACTTAATGGAGCAATGGAGCTTCAGGTTGGGCAGGGGTGTTAAACAGCTGCTGGCTATGTGGAGATGTTGCATCGGGCATCCCTCATGACTGAGGGCCCTCGTCTGTGTGGTATTGACTGTTTTTTTCAACAGGACAATGTTTCAGTTCACAATGCCCGTCTGATAAAGGAAGTCATCCAGGAGAATAACATCACTATTTAGCACCATCCTGCGTTTTCCCCTGATCTTAATCCGCTTGAGAACAGTTGATGCATGGCAAGGGAAGTTTACAAAAATGGACATCAGGTCCAGAATTCCCACTAGCCTCCTGAAAACACTTGCATCAAGCATGCCTGAATGATTGTTTGAAGTGATCAACAAGAATGGTGGAGCTACTTATTAATGAGTCCTTTTTTAACACTTCGATTTATGTTTTGAGAGGGTTTTCGGGTTTTTTTTAAGGTATGGTGTACTTTTTGTGGTAATTTTTGATCAGCTGATGATCAGACTATTTTAGTTAAAAAATCTCCTGCGCTGATTCTGTTTTTGCTTAGTTTTAACTAAAATATTGATACATTATTTATTGCAATTTTATTAAGCTATTTGCTGGACATTTTCAAACTAAATGATAAAAGTGTAGTTATTGTTGTGTATGTTGTGGTATATCACCATTTTAAAATTATTTATCATGAATATTGATTTATTTAGTCCCACTTTATTTTATAATTAGACTGTAATGAGGTGAAACATTAATGTCTATGAAATATTTTAATGTATTGTACATGTAAAAACAAGTGAATTTTTTATTTTAGATATGCATAAAGGGTAACTGTATAATAGCAACTGTGGCTGTGTAAACACAAACAATAAGCGAATTAAAGACTGGTAGAGAAAAATTGTGAGAGTATGCGATATTGATTTCAATGTGTTTTCTAGGCTGATGGTCAAGGTGATGGACAGCTGACTTCAGATAACAACCGGAAACTGCTCAGTTTTACCCTTTCAGGTCAGCCGCGCTGTGAATGTGAGCAAATGTTTTGCATGTGAAGTGTAAAAAACTCAAAAGGACAAAATTTGCTTATAAAATATGGCAGTAGAAATTACTGAAAACTTTAGCACACAAGATTGGTCTAAACTAAACTAAACTTTAAGCAATTGTGTTCTAACTAGCACTGTATTGTTTATTGGACTATAAACAATATAAATTGTGACCTGAATGTTTTTTTTTACTAGTAGTGTACTGTGCAGTGTTTAGTATATGACTATTACTTCCTTATTATTATTCATTTATTCATTCTCTTCCACTTATTCCTTTATGAGGGTCACGGTGGGGTTCCCCATGCCCATCCATGGAAGAACGTGCTGGGCAGATACACCCAGGACAGGGCACAATCCATTGTTGGGATTGTTGGGTACACACTCACACACACATACACAAACTATACAGGGCAATTTAGAGCATTCAATTTACCTTGAATCCATGTTTTTGGGATGTGGGAGGAAACTGGAGAACCCGGAAGAAACCCACACAGACACGAGGAGAACATGGAAAACTCCACCCAGATTGGGATTCGAACCAATCTGATTTGATTTGTACCCCAGTTAGATTTACCCTGCCCTCAGTTATTCATGTCGCTCCTTTTCCCTCTAATTTTGGTATCCGAACAGGTTTGGTGAGAATCCGGGGGTTAATCTCTTCCTGGTGGAGGTTTTCTAGTAAACACGTGTGCACCACCTTTGTTTACAGTCTTATGTTTTATTGAGTTGTTAAACAAACATGTCTACACAGGACCAGGCTCTGCTTAATTTAACACACTCAGGTTTAACCTGTGTACTCCCTGTGATGTGTTGTGATGGGGAGGGGTGGGGCAGTTTAATAAAAAAACACTCGACAAAAACAATTCTTTGCGTGTGTGTGTTTTTATTGCAGCTGGAGCTCCTGTGTGCAGCCAGTCAGCATGGAGACCTGGAAAGTGTTCGGTTCCTGCTAAATGAAGTTCGGGTCCAGTTTCCTCAGGAGCCCAGTGACCGGAACCCAGCAATCATAGCTGCTCATTATGGGCATCACGCTGTGGTCCAGGAGCTGCTGGACTCTATACCAGGTAAACGAGGAGTCTTAATATGAATCCCGGTGTTATTAGTCCCAACACGTAGCGGAGTACAGTTACACCTCCATGATTTATTCACAATAATACACAATCTTTTGTTGTGCTTTTACAAAACGCTTACAAACACACTACAATGAAAAACAGGGTTGGATTTCAAATCTTGATTCGTTTATTTAAATACAAAATCGCTGGTCTTCTGACAGCTGATGTGGACTGTTTTTAAATTAAACAGGTTTTCAGGTTCTCTAACAACCAAATGCTGCCATATAGTGTTCAGATTACAGAGTGCAGGTGGGGGGGAAAATGTATTGTGCATCAGGCATTGATGCAATAATTGTGGCACACATGATTTAGTTCTTAAAATTTGACCCCCCCCCCCCCCACCACCAAATAAAGGTACTTGAATTAAAGCTTTGAATTTTTTATTTTTTATTTATTTATTTATTTTTTTGCATTGCTGTCCTACATTATTAAAAAAAACCAGCAAAACAAAATAAACCCACCTAATTTATTAGAAGGTGATTCAATTATGGATATATCAGTCCTAATTGTACACTGTACAGTAGGGCTGGGCGATATCCCGAAAATGTACCAATACTGAAATTTATGACGATAACCGAGTTTATTTTTCTCATATAGATATTTTCGGTATCTTAAAAAAAATGAAAAGAAAAGTTTGTTTGGACTTTTGTGTCGGCTACGCTCATGTTCCTTTAAGAGGCTGCTCTCTGTAGGGTGGTCACATGACTACGTGGCAATTAAATGGGAATTTTACAATCAATATGGCTGTAAAGTATTTATGTTGCCCTTATATGTTCTTTATTTTTGGGGTATGTGTTAAAATTATCGTCGGTCTATCGGTATCTAACTGCTCAATATATCGCAATACTGATTTTAGCCCATATCGTCTCAGCCCTACTGTCCAGTTAAAATCCCGTACCTTTAATTAGTTCGTCTTGTTTTAACTGTGGTACGGTCGTTGGTTCCTGTCCCGTTCCTAGAGTCACGCAGAATGGAACGTTTGTATTTGGTTACATCCAAAATCTTTACTTATAATTTAGTGTTTTCGTTCTGATGAACGTCTGAACCCGGTTTGGTTCCTGATCCTCTCACGGTTCTTGTGTTGTAGCTCAGTGTGTCCATAAGGAGCTGCTGAACTGGATGCTGTCGACGGCGTGCCAGCAGGGTCAGGTGGACGTGGTGAAGCTGCTGGTGCTGAGTTACCAGGCTGACACCGAGGACTGCGCCACACACGGCGACGAGTTCGCCGTCATCACCGGTCTGCCCCTGTACGCCGCCGCCAGAGCAGGTACATACATCAGGTTTGCACTGATTCGTAAGCAGGACGTTATATGTGCGTTCTTTAATTTGGGAATCGTGAAGGAGGTGCGTGCGGAGCAAACGGCGCAGGCGTCTCAGTAAAACCGGTGGCTGTCTGTTCTAAACCTGATCGGAAGCCACAGTGTGAATGAAAACTGAGAACAGGGGTTTTTTCAAATGTTCTTCCTGGTTTCCTGCTTGAATCCTGGTGTTTAGTTCCTCTTTAGAGACTGCTTCACTTCCTGTAGTCTGGCTGTGAGACGAGTTCCCTCACGCTGCTCTGCTTCTTCTCCATTCAGGAGATCGAGAGATTGGCAGGTTTCTGCTGGAGAATGGAGCCGGCTTCTCCTCCTACACGTTAATGGATCACGGCGAGTTCAGCCAGGAGCTGCTGAGAGAGCGCCTCCTAGAGGACCGAGACACACATTGTGAGGGCAAAGTTCAGCAGGTGAGAGCGTTTTTGGATCTGTGCGTCAACAGCACACATTGATGAGGTTGGTATTTGTACAGGATGGCCCACCAAAAGCATCTGCTTTTTCATGGACCACCCTGTAGTAGAGACTGAGGACCTACAGGATGAACCGTGTGGGATGCTGTATGAGCCAAATGACCAGATTACATAAAGTTAGACCCCCCCTCCCCCCATGCAGTGTCTGGTCTGAAAATAAAATCATTATAATTAAAAAATGTGTTAATATTAGTAGAACTCTCTGTCCTCATCCTGCTGGACCTCTCAGCTGCATTCGATACGGTCAATCATCAGATTCTACTGTCCACTCAGTAGGGGATCTTTCTAACCCTCAACAAGTACTTACTGGAGTCCCACAGGGCTCAGTACTCGGACCCCTCCTCTTTTCACTATACAGGTCATCGCTGGGCAGCGTCATTAAGGCACATGGTTTTTCTTACCGTTGCTATGCTGATGACACTCAGCTCCATTTGACTTTCTCCCCTGACGACCCCTCAATCTCTAATCGGATATCCACCTGCCTCACCAACATGGATGAAGGCCTGTCATCTTAAATTTGGCAAAGACTGAGCTGCTTATAATCTCAGCTAAACCCACAATTCACCAGGACCTAAACCTCCAAATTGAGGGTTCCACAATCTCGCCAACCGACTCGCTCCGTAATTTTGGTTCCTCAGTTTAGGATCATCTTAAACTTTCAGATCAGGTCACTAAAACGGTCCGTTCCTGCAGATTCATTCTGTAGAACATCAGGAAC
>JAOUQT010323529.1:0-13961 GCA_025769995.1 Xyliphius kryptos | reverse complement strand
GAAAATACAGAAAACGCATTAAATGAGAAGGTGTGTCCAAACTTTTGGCCTGTACTGTACCAGTACTACGTAGAACGTACACTTACCAGGTTTTTCTCTCCCTCCAGTGAGATTTGATAATACAATGCAGGTTTTCTTCAATAACAAACCTCTCCACAGAGTGACTGCCGGGCATGACAGGACCCTAAGAAAGAGAAGAAGAAATAAATACACAGTCATCAGTCATTAACACATCTGCTTAATTAAGGGATGATTCTTGGGTGTAATGTAATGTTTTTTTTTAACAAAAAAAACATTAACCTACAGTAAGATTTGATTCTTTATATAAATAAATATAATAAACAGATCTGTATTTATGACTAAAACCCTTTTCTAATAGAAAGCCAGAACTCATTACCTCAGGAGCATCTGTGTAATCGAACATACGGAAGACGACCCGGGGCATGGGGTACACCGCATCATCACAGTGAGCAGGAGGAGTAAAAGGGGGCAGGTTGTGTTGTAGGGCTTCACAAAGTACACTATCAAAAGCAATGTATGGCCTCAGGATGTGGCGCTCCTGCCACCGGTCCTTCTTCAGCTTTTGCACCTGAGCCCACAGGCAATCCAGATACTGCAAGTAGGACATTTGCAAAACTTAAAATGATATAGATACCAAGCAAAAATATTTATGACTTACAGCTTTTAATTGCATTTGAGTAAAAACAATAAATGTTGAATTATTTAGTACACAACATTTACATTGCATCATAAACATACATTTTTAATAAAACTTTATATTTTGTCTTTCCTTATAGACAACTCCTAGTCTGTTAATTGAATTTATTGTAATGCAGTTGTACACAATGTCTTTTTTGTGTAAAGCTGCAAGTCTGAGTATGTAAAATTGTTGTGGATAGACATAAAACTTCATCCAATTAAAAGAAACTAAAATAATTCAGGGCAATTAACAATAACCACGACTCACTTCTTCCTGTGGATGAGGCTTTTCAGCGGTCCACACCTGCAGCATAACAACATGGGTCTTCTGCCGCCTCCTGAGGAAATAAACACAGGCTGTCGTTTATAAAAATGTATATATTTATCATTTATAAGTCATTAAAATGCAGTCTTGGATTTGATTGGCTGACTTTTAAAGTACAATGTTAATTTATTTATATTACTATAATATATGTATTATAATAATATAAATGTTCAGAATTAGTAATATTGTCGTCTGAAAATCATTCATTTTAGGATGTGGTTACCATCCTGTTATTCCATCCCATATGATGTAACTCATTTTTTTTAAATGTGAACGTACCTACGAGAAGACAGAAGAACAAACATGAGACTTACACAAGATAACCATCAATCTGATTCAGAAGACGATCCATCTCCACATCCTTCTTCTCATACAGTTCTTTTCCCACCCACGGCAAACAGGACAGAACCGCATACACGTACCAGTCAGAGCGCACCTGGAACGTAAACTCGGGTTTAATGTCAACATCAATTTAAAAAAAATCAGTTTACACACTGTAAATGTCACTATTAAAGGTATCCTGCACTACTGAGCATTTTAGGCACAGAACACGGTGGGATGATTACCTGTGGTATGTCGTCCTCCTGTGTGACACTAACAAAATTCTCAAACATAGCAACCATTGATGGAGCAGCGATTACATGGCAGTTTACCAAATCGCTCAGGAAGCGCACCTGGGGAAAATGATATATCTGGTTTAATTGTTTCATTAAAACATTAAAGATTTTGCATATTTAAATGGGTCATTTATTCTCACCAAATACACAGCTTCAGAATACAGATTAGACTTTAAAGTTTCCTTGAGCTGTCTAATCATGGCCTCGACAAATTCCCCTCCGAAGTTATAGTTCCTTGCATTTAAAAGCCCCACCAGTGTCGTGTACACAGTCAACTTCTCTGGCAACAGTCGTGCCCTATGAAACATCAATCACCAGACATTGTTATCGGATTCAGTTTTAAAACATACAACAGTGGACTGAAAAACTTACACAGTACACAAGATGCGCAGGATTTTGTTTTTGTAATTGGGGAGATCTGCCTCCAGCACACCAGCAAGACCTTCCAAATTACTTTCCAAAGAGGAGGTACTCTGAAAAAGGGAAAGGGCAGAGAAAAACATTACAGACTCTTTGCATTCTGGTCTCAACATCCTTCAATTCCAACCCTCTGGGACGCTAATGAGCACTGAACACAAAAACCAACAGGCACAAACATTTACTTTTCATAAGCCATTACACTCAATAAGTTCTTTTAATTCAAAAAATTATTTAAAAAAATGCACATTATGTATTTAACACCAAAGGCACAGGTGTATACAGTCTGTATACTGTTATTGTACAGTGTTTAAAGTCTGTATATATATTTTTTGTATAGCATGTCCTGGATATGCAATAAAATTGACAAGGCATCTGTATATGTCCACATAACAATAGCAATTTCTGTTAGCTGCGTATATTTTCTATATAGGTGTACATTGTCTGTAGTCTGTAAAGGTGTATATTATATAGTATTGTAGATCTTTTTGCTGTGTTTATTGTCTGTAAATTGTTTATTGTATTGTGTTTAATGTCTGTGTTAATGTATATATTGTACTGTAATACAGAGCTGTTTGGTCTGTATATTGTTTGTATAAGTGTATATTGTTTATCATATAGTGTTTAATGTCTGTATATGTATGTATTTATATTGTAGATCTGTTTGTATATTGTCTGCACAGGTGTATATTGTTCATCATATAGTGTTAAATGTCTGCATATATATTGTATTCTGATTTGTTGGCTGTGCATATTGTTTGTATGTTGTCTGTATAGTGTTCATCACATAGTGTTATGTCTGTGTGAATGTACATATATAGTATTGTAGAGCTGTTTATTGTTATGTGTAAAATACTAGAGCCAACACCACACACAGCCAATAAATCTGATTCTGGTTTTGATCTCTCTCTCTCATTAGGATCAGAAAACCTAAGCATATTGTCCATCTTTCCCATATGTGCTGTACCAATGCGAATTCACATGTTTATGATTAGAGTTATCTCAGAATTAAAAATCACAATATGGGGTAGAAGATAAAAGTTTGGATACACCTCTTTTTTCACTCCACTTACTGTCCACACATTAGTTCCACTTACAGACTTTGTAGTTCTACAATAACAGACTGCAGGCCATCTGTTTGTAAACCAACTACTACAGGATATATAACAAAAAAATCATAATGAAACAACATCAGCATTTTGGTTTTCATACTTTCTCTCCAACTCTGCAGATCAGTGATTCCAAGCGATCCTCAATCTCAATGGGCTCAGAGGTTCTCCTCCTTTTGTGTGGCTGCCCACCTGGTGTACAAGAAAAAATACATTTGTAAGGAAGACTTGGGAGGCTTTTAGAACCAGATCAAATGCATTTTTAAAGCACAGATCTACAGAAAATAATTATTTACTTTATGTTGAAGTGCATTGTTAACTACGATGGGCAGGAGAAGTGAATTTAATGCAAGTACAGTAAATAGCAGAAAACTTTGAAATATTAAGTTTGTTGTGATTATGTAGACATATACAGTTAGGGGAAAAAATGTAAAGTTTTGAATAAGGATGCAGCATTTAGCATGATTTCTCTGGGATACTACTTTTTGTCCACACTGCTACTCTTAATCTGAACGTCATGTTAATATCAATGCTTTGACGTCATACAACGACCTTGAAATGTTTCTTTATATATAATAGTAAAATAATTCTCTTTGCATTGCAATAAAGATCTCCCCACCGCTATTCCGACAAATGCCGCCTTCTTGGTTATGATTGACATACAATGAACGCTAGCTACGCCAATCAGCAGCCTTGGTTTTGAGTACTAACTAATCAGTCAGCAGGGGGCGGGAAAACCCGAAAAAGGGTAGGGAAACGCCGCCATACCGCTTTATAAAGAAATGACTGTTCGCTAAATATGTGGTAAAGTCACCCAAACTTACCATCATTCTCGTCGCTGTGCCTTCTTCTTGACATCTTTGCCGACAATATTAGTGGTTTAAATCCTTAATACTTTAAGTTGTCAACAATGTGTCAATGCCAAATGAAAATCACTTCAAACCCAACGTGAAACCCAACTAAACATCCGGGAACTCGGCGGGTCGTAACACCGGATGTTAAAGTAACACTCGAAAGAGCCGAGTTTCAATTTGTAACAAAGTGTATAATAAAGGGTACTTAAACAGAACAGTGACTTGACACATGAAGGGTGCTTGTGTAGTGTGTGAAATGACGTTTGGAAAAAGTCCTTATATTGCTGAGGAGCAACATTGTAGGGCGATAGAAAGTTCTTTTCCTCAGTAACTGATTTTTAGCTGTTATTAATAACATTTTAAATGATTAGAGGGGAAATGTATTCGTAAAGTTACCAAACTTGAGTTGTCATGGTTTGTAGTTATTTATTAAGTCATCCTCATGGATAGTGATTTGTCAGAAAGTGTTTTTAATAGTTTGGACGTGGAGATTTTCACTCCTGCGACAGCAAAACAAGATAAACATGAGTTTTTATCCACACGAAAATGTCACTCGTATATAAAGAAAGTGGTAAGTCATTTGCTGTTTTACTAACTGCGGTTGCTTTGTTGTGATACGTCAGAATCCTCATCGATTTGCACCCATTGTCCATTTGATCAGTTTCACTTCACCATGTGGATGCACTCTGTGGTTCTACAATTACAAAATTCTAGTCCATCTGTTATTCTGCATGTCTTTTAGTAGCATTTCCTTTGTGCCTTAATGACCAGGACCACAAAACTGGTATTATAAGTAGGAGTTGTCAACACTGATGAGAGCTAATATATTCTGTTACAGAAGTATTCATTCATTAAGTCATTATCTTCTGCTTAGTCCTCTACAAGGTTCCCGGTGGGGTTCTCCATACCCATCCAGGGGAGAAAGTATTGGGCGCCGGGTAGATACACCCAGGATGGGGTGCCAATCCATCACTGGGCACACACTCACACAGCCAGAGACACACTATACAGGGCAATTTAGAGCAGCCAATTTACCTTGAATCCATGTTTTTGGAATGTGGGAGGAGAGCGGAGAACCCGAAGGAAACCCATGCAGACACTGGGATTACTTGGGATTCGAACCGGGATATTCCCAGTGCTGAGAGGCGAACATGCTAACCACTAAGCCACCGGGGGAAAAAATAGAAATAGAAATCATACATTAATTATCTTCATTTAATTCTGTACTAGGGTCGCGGTGGGGTTCCCCATGCCCATCCAGGGGAGAACGTTTCGGGCACTGGGCAGGTACAACAGGACAGGGCGCCAATCCCTCGCTTGGCAAACTCACTTACACAGCCACACACACACTATACAGGGCAATTTGGAGCATTCAGTTTATTTTGAAGCCATGTTTTAGTACTGTGGGAGGAAACAGGAGAACACAGGGAGAACATGGGGAGGACATGGAAACTTCATCCATATTTACGACCCAAGACATTGAAATGAATTGTGTGTTGTTTGTAGACCTTTGCAAAGTTTGTGGCTTCAAAGAGAATCCTGTCATCAAAAGACTGTTTAGACGCCTCAGGGATTTGGCACTGCTGCAATGAGACCTTCTCAGACCCTTCCTTAATCCACAAACATGTCGCCAACATCCACTCTTGTGACATTGCGCAGCTCACTAGAGTTGCTTTGAATGAGTTGCTGAATCAAACCGAAAACGCTTCGGTGCATGAGACCCAGACCATCAGTCAACCACCTGAGCAATTTCTCTGGACACCTGATACAAGCCACCTTTCTGAGAACGAGCTAAGCAGGTCCTTTGACACTTTTAAAGAATTTGATGAAGAAAAGTGTGCAGGAATGTTTTATAATGCTGTTTTCAAATTGCTGTTTGTAGAGGCCGAGGTGAAGTTCTACTGTATTACTGCTATTGTCAGATAAAAGAACCCAAGCTCATTTGTGACTGGCAGTATGAACTTTGTTCAAAGCTTCACCTCACCGGAAAGGTAACGACTGCACCACCCTGTGAAAAGCTGAAAGATTTGTTGTGGCGAGTTCTTTCATTGCTGCTTTGTCTCCATACAGGTACGTGTGGCCACTGAGGGCATCAATGGAACAGTTGGTGGAACCAAAACAGCCACAAGCCTTTATATCAAGTCAATGCTTTCACATCCCATCTTTAGTATGATGGAAGTCGAGGACTTTAAGGTAAACAGTATGAAATAACAGTATAGCACATTGTCCTTATTGAAAAGTGTGATTGTCAGTCACGCCCTTCCAACACACACACACACACCAACACGTGACTTACAGAAGTGCCTTTTATACACAATATAAATGTGCTAATATAATATACCTATAGTCTATCTATATGGTAAGTAGAGAAAATAGACAATGGTGCAATAATAGGATGTAAAATAAAGAGGTTGACTTTTTCATCAATGTTTTGTGTTTGTCAGAGAAGCGAGGGTGGTGCAGAGTGCTTTCCTGAACTAAAAGTTGGTGCTTATAAGGAAATTGTACCAATGGGAGTTGATCCTGATGTAATCTCCTACCAATTAGCAGGTATAGCTATATACGCCAAGCCGTCACTTCATACCCTGCACTCTATCCGTGCACCAATCGGTAAATACGTCAAGCGCCTCTTGTCATCCCCTTCACTCTATCCATGCTCCAATTGATATACGTCCAGCGCCTTGCATCATACCCTCCACTATATTCGTGCTCCAATTGCTATATGTCAAGCGCCTTGCATCATACCCTCCACTATATCCGTGCTCCAATTGCTATACGTCAAGCGCCTCACGTCATACCCTCCACTCTACCCGCGCGCCAATCGGTAAATGCGTCAAGCACCTCGCATCATACTCTCCACTCTATCCGTGCGCCAATCGGTAAATACCTCAAGCGCCTCGCATCATACTCTCCACTCTACTCGTGCGCCAATCACTGTACGCCAATAGCCTCGTGTCTTACTCTTCACTCTACCCATGCACTAATCGCTATACACCAAGCGCCTCACGTCATATCCTTCACTCTAACACTGCGCCATTTACTATAGACACACACCAACTGCTATATTTCACCAGTACAACAAAAAACACTCAAGATTTTTCTTGTACTCATGAGTTGCTGTTATACGTAACACTGGACCATGAGTGGTTGACCGTCTGTCTTCATGATGTCATCTTTCTGTCAAACAAAGGAACACATCTGGATCCTACACAGTTCCATCAGGAGGTGCAGTCCCTGCTGAAAGATGGGTCCTTAAATCGTGATACAGTTTTGCTGGACTGTAGAAATTTCTATGAGAGTAAAATTGTATGTTTTTCCCCTTAATTACATTTAATTGGTTTGTTAATGTCATGCTTTGAAACTGGTTGTCTCCTTTTTCAGGGTCAGTTCAGAAACTGTTTGGCCCCAGATATCCGCAAATTCAGCTATTTTCCTGACTATGTGGACAAAAACCTGGAACTGTTCCGCAACAAAAAGGTCCTTATGTATTGCACGGGGGGTATTCGGTGCGAACGGGGCTCAGCCTATCTTCGCTCAAAGGTAAGTTTTAATTTAATATAAAGTCTAATAAGAAATTCAGGATTATTTTCCGCACTTTGTTGTCCTGTTGCTGAACGGCAAACTGATTTTTTTTTTTTTTTAGAATGTATGCAAAGAAGTGTACCAGCTGAAAGGTGGCATTCATAAATATCTGGAGCAGTTCCCAGATGGCTTTTACCGCGGAAAGCTCTTTGTGTTTGATGAGCGCTATGCAATATCCTTCAACAATGATGTCATCTCAGGTACTGGGTCCCCACTGCATAATATTTACAACTGAAATAGTTTTGTTAAGTTTAATATTTAATTATAATTGTCACCAACAGCTAGAAACATTATATAATAAGTTGTACAAAAATACTGGAGCATTTTTTATTATGGGTGAAAATATTGGACACACCTCTCAGTAACTTAATTCAAATGTTTTATGCAGTTCCATTTGCAGAAGTACAGTGCTCTACATAATTACTAGCACCCCTGGTTAAGCAAAAAAACAAAAAATCTACGCTTTGGTGTAAGTGCCTTTATTTGGAGGGAGAAAAAATCACATATTAAGAAATAAATAGTTTGTCACAGTTCCAGATGTTTTGAACTTTTGGATGATTGCTCTGACTGTAGATAAGGGCATCTTGTAGCCTTACTTGAATAGTGTGTTCTCTTCTTTCCCATGTTTGAGTGAGTAAGAAAAATAGGTCTCTGTGTAATGCCATATTCATACCCCATGGAAACGGGAAGTGATGAATTACTAATTAAAGTTTACTAGACATTTTGATCCACTTTATAAACTACATTACAAATGACAAAAATAGTTCAAATACATTTATTTCCAAGCAATTGTTAACGGCGCCAGTCATTGTGAATCAGGTCATTTTGAGGGAAAGAATAATATATTTTTTCACTTTTCTTTTCAGAGTGAAATTATGCTTTTGCAATAAAAAAATAATTTATTTTAAGACATTTTAACCAGGGGTGCCAATAATTATGGAGGGCACTGTATATTAGGGAAGGTGTTTTGTTCTAATACTTTTGTCCATATAGTATATTACATGTTTTGTTTGATCCTAATCTCCATGTACCATTTTATTTTCATAAAGCTTGTAGGTATTGTGAAGCCCAGTGGGACCAGTATCAGCTCTGTTCTACTGAGTTCTGTTGCCAGCTGGTCCTGTCCTGCCCATCATGCAGACTAAAGGGCTTTACAGCATGTTGCTCTGTGTGCCAAGCCAAAGAGCAGAAGTTTGATGGATGCACACGGCGAGAAGCGTGCGAGTGCACAGACATCCGACCGCGCATCCCTAAAGACACTTTATGATACATATTTTTATTCTTATGGTGTCTAGTTCATTGTGATCGAAGGTCAAGAAAAAACAACTTAAAGAAATAAAATTTGCTAATGATTAAATGTCTGTTGTCTTTGCCACAGACAACATAGCTCCTATGACCATTCAAGCATGTAAACCTCTCCACCACGATAAGGTGGTGATCCAAGACATCTGGTAATGTCCCCCTATAACCATTGCTTATAACAGTTTATGTTAAGAAATAACCTGCTTTAATGGTTGAATTTTTTGTACGGTGTAAATTAAGAAGGATGGAAAAACCTAAATTAATCACTTCCCAACTTTATTTCATTAGTTACATATATATACACATAAACAAATGATGACAATACATTAAACACAAAGCATGTGGTCAAAATCCAGAATTGGCCAGATGTAAAAAAAAAAAAAAAAAAAAAAAAAAAAACCCCAACCAGCCTATTCTGCAGGCTAATAAAAATTTACAAACACAGATCCGTTTTTGGCATCAAAACTCCATCTGTTTGTAGGGAGGCGTTGATCTGAGATGAGCAGCGTACATTTATCTGTATGAAGAATTCATGAGTTAATGATTTTATTTTAATCTTCAACCAGTTGTAAAAGAACTAAACAGACAGGGTGATTACACAGTTACCTGATGGTGGAGGGGAAAAAATAATCACACCGTGGCTGCTTATTGCCAGTGGTTGAATAGATACCAAATAGTGTCGTTAGTCAATGTCGGTCCAAGCAGAGGGTTCAGCTGTGCAAGAATAGCAATCAGCCAGCTACATATTAAAAAAGTAATACATTATTGCACTTGCAAAGAACAGTTGCCTGTAAATGTATATACGGTAATGGCTTCTGGTGGTATTGTGTACAATGTAAAATAGACATTTAAGGTGTGCCCTTTGTGTGGTTTTTAAGGGAATCAGTGAATACACTTATTATTTATATTGCATTGTTTATGTTTGTCCTGAGGGAAAAGACAGACCACTTTCAAAAAAAAATCTTAATGTTTAAACATCTTCAAAGCACAATAGAGACCCACTAAAACTTCAATGCAAATTGGGCTTCTTAAAACCCTCTTTTTAAGTCTGGTTCAGCCTCAGGCAGAAGAAACTCATTTTGGGTGATGAGGCCTGCTGTCAGTTGTACAATATTTTAACGTGTCAGATCCACCTTTTTCTATGTGGTGGAGCATGATTCATGATTTCTGACAATGTGTTTCCACACCCCAGCACTGAGCAGTTCCCTAATACGGTTTAACTGCGTAAAGTAAAAGACATAGGTTGCCTTTACATCCCAAATCAGGGAGAGTGATACAAAAGCCAGTTAGTGTGAATAGAGTACAAGCATTATGTAAAATCCATAGAGCAGACATGTCCCTTTTTATCTGATCAATACCGTAATTGAAAGGCTATAACCCTGAGGCCATGTCTGACTTTCAGCCGATGGAGAGAAGAGTAATGAAATCCTTTTGTGTATATAACTTCAACAGCATTGTTGTTTTGACCAACAACTAAAATCTATACTCACAACAGGTAGCAACAGACTGCTGTTAGTATCAGCATGGTCACGATAACTCTGTGGATGAAAGAACAAATAATATTCATTTAATTTAAGAGAGAAATTGCAGAACATTTAAACATCCCAATGTGTCACATGACACTCACATGACTTCTGATACAGTCAACACTACTTGGAAAGTCCATCATTATACATTTTCCTTAAACAGATCCCCTAAAATCATCTAGATTTATGTGAATATATATTTGAAAGGTCACAAAATGTGTCTTAAATGTCTACGTCATACTTAACATGTAGTAAGAATAAGCTTACAGTGACACAATTAAATGTTACTTAACAGATTTTAAACATAATAAGGTCACAATGCAAACGATATTGTGAAGTAAAAACCTCAGTTTTACATTAAATGTGTATTTAATACATATGTATATATGTAATTTTCTTTTAATAGATGTAGAAGTATTGGGAGAAAACAAAGTGAGTCAAAACAGTACATTACACCGTAACTACTAGGTAAAATACTAGGGACATTATAGATACATCTATTTAAACATATTATTTTGCATTTTGGGATTATAACTGAGGTAAATTTCCGTTTGTAGCCACATTGCTAACATCAACTCACCCCCGGTTCGGTCCTTTAGGAATGAAAAACGGCAGCACACCTCCTATAACCCCCCAGAACACGGTCATGACGCAAACCGCGATAACAAAACTGGACACCATGATGTTTTCAATAAACGTATAACGAGAAAACGGGTAACTTTTAACGAAATACAAGTTTCGGACAACTGTCAGTAACTTCCACAAACTTGGTTACCACAGAAGTGGTCACGTGACTCCACCACAGGCGGAGCGATGGCTGCTACTGCGCCTGCGCATAACTGACACAGAACTGAAGACAAGAGATCAACAAATCCAACAAAAATCACCGTTATAGTGTAGTTAGGGGTTCAAGCATTAAGTGCTAAAAAAAACCTATTGATTTTGCATGTTTTTCCTATTATTTGTCTAGGGTAAAACATGTTGGGCAGGCACCACCTTGGAGGGTAAGTGAAGTTGGTGTGCATCTTCACCCATGACAAAACACACAGATAGGCCTTTAATTAGTGCAATAGTGCAAAACGTGTTTAGGCTTCTCCCCAAACTTTTAACTTCTGTATTTACTACTCACATTTTTGTCCAGACTTCAAGACCCCAAACAAACAACTTTGGACCCATATGCTATGACTATTTAGTATTTTGCTAATTAGCAGTCAAACCCCATGTGTTCAGTATCAAAAAACTCCAATGAAGACACAGATGCTAAGCATTCCGGAACATCCAAAAATTCTTTTTTAAAGCAAACAGCAACGCGCGAAAAAAGCTTAACTTTCCATTAAGTCCGGCTGCTCCATACGGCAATATTCTAATTAATCATTTAAAAAAATAAATACAACTAAAACATGCTTTACTTACAAATTCTACAACTTCACACATTCAGCATTGGTCTTTAAGAAGGCTGATTAAATTTGTTACTCATGTCTATAGGGTGTTACAAAGGCAGTTACAAAGGCTGTATATGTCTAGTAAGAACCCTTCCCCTCAGTTTCCCCAAATTCGATTGCATTTACACCCCTTTCCTATGGTTTATTCACAATAACGCACAACCTCGGGTGACTTTTTAAAATGAACACTGATGCAAGTAAAAGATTTCCGGTTTTCTTAATACTGCCATCTAGTGGCCAAAATTACGAAAAGCTGTTTATGAAAAACTTGGTACAAGCTTTGCCTTCCCAGCTCACATTGCACAATCCTGTAAAATTGTAATAATTTTAGATTTTTAATACCAAACAAGGAGCAACAGGTATACGTTTCCCACGTGCTGTATATTTAAAACTGCGGCAAATATAGAACTTGAATTTACATTTTAAAATGTGAACCACAGAACCAGTGTTTTATATTACCAGTATGTTTTTTTAAGTGTCTTATATACAGTTTATTACCTAAAAAAGAAAAATTGGTTGTACTCAGAATTTTTTTTTAAGGTTTTTACATTCCAGGTAATGAGGTCACTAGTTCACAATGCATAGCGAAATAAGGCAAACACTGCCAAGCTACCACTAGATGGCCTCTTATTAAAGCCTGTAACAAATCTCTCTGCTGGCAGATTTAAAGCTGTTAATTAAATGTAAAATAAAAGTTCAAACAAACAAAACAGACACAAAGGTAATTTCCCACAGTCCTTTATTTTTAGCAAAAAGCTCATGTTCACTCCTGCATCTTCTCAATGGTCTCCTCCTTGTATTTGCCCTTCTCCTTGCCATCCTGTCGTGATTTGGCTTTACGCTCCAGGATCTTCTTGCGATCCTTATCCAGCTTGAGCCTGGTGATCACAACCTGTTTAAAAAATAAAATAACAGGTTTGTAGCTGCTCGGTTATGACCCTTTCCACTCTTAACTTAAACAAGCCTGCTTTGATTTGAAGAAAATCTGGTATTAAAGGCATATTTTTAAACAAACATCTTATTAGATCTGAAAACCACCATGTTAACTGAGCGCCTTGTAAATGAAAGGGAAGATTTAGCAGTTTTTGACTACCCTTTTTTTTTTAACAATTTACCATATCAATATATTTTTTGAGGTTAACTGAAAGGAATGATTTATTATGGACTAAAGTAATTGGAACTTCACAAATGAGAAAACAAAAGCCAGTCAATTACACAATGGCTAGAACATGTTTGTGCAAAATACACTTAAGTAATCCAAAATACTTTTTCCACTGACAGGTTTATGTTATTTTAGGTGGATGACATAGGAATGGTCATTACATACAGAACTGTGCATATTTTACTACATCTTACCACCCTCATCACTCACAATGATTTGGAAGGAAAAAGATCTAAATTGTGCACAATTTACTATCTAGTTACTTTGTTATTAGATAACCCACCCTTTTCTACCCTTAACATCCATTTGTTGAGTTCCATTAACCATCAACATGTACATTAAAGTTCTATAATATAGGTTATCTATTTATTTGCAAACCCCTTCACTCTGTGCTTTAACTGATGTTTGATCCACTCACATCAGAGGAAAACAACTGTCTCACTGTCACAGCAGTGATGATCATCCACAACACAAACTACTTCTGTGCTGATCCATGTAGTGTCCAAATCATAAGCAAAAAATAAAAAATTCAAAGGAAACTAACAAGGTATGCATATAAACAATAGACCATTCTTTAACTGACTACAGCATTGATATTTTATTAAAAAAATGATTTCAGGACAAGAAAAATCTACAGTGACATCATCTTAATGTTGCAGTGAATTTCTTATTAATCTTGTTGCCATTACATCATCTTACAAAATGCAGCTCTGCTATTTGGAGACAGACAGCAAATCGGACCTCATTCTGCTAGAGTGAATGCAATAACTACACTGCTCAAAAAATATAGGGAACATTTAAACACAATGTAAATCCAAGTCAATCACACTTCTGTTTCAGTTAGGAAGCAACACTGATTGTAAATCAATTTCACTTGCTGTTGTGTGAATGGAACAGACAACAGGTAGAAATTAGAGGCACTTAGC
>JAOUQT010323522.1:0-13961 GCA_025769995.1 Xyliphius kryptos | reverse complement strand
TTTAAAACAGAAACAAAGGCATTTACTGCAATAATACCATGAAGAATCCTCCACTGGAGGTCCCCCCCCCCTCCCCATTTAGTTAACGGTGGTTTATAAAGTGCCCTCCATTATGGTCTAGTCCCACGATCAACGCCTAAAAACTCCCTCCAAGGTGTGTCTATCCTGTTTTCAATTTTTTTCTGGTTGAGAACCAAAACACTTGCTCTGTAGAGTAGTTTTCCGTTGGCTGAACCCAGGTCCATGTATAGTTCTTTGTTGTAACCCAGCAAGGGCCCCTGGCAGTCGACCAGAGAGAGAAATCTAGTGTTGTTCTTAAAAGGCAGAATATTTGCAGGCCTTTACGGATTACCGCAACTAGCTAATATTGGCTAGCACATGCAACTAGCCTTGATGCACTCCAGCTGCACTGCCTAATGGAATCAGTGCCTAGAAGGTTCAGGCAATGCAATCTTCTGCCTGGATAGACTTAATGAACAAGCAAGTAAGACCTTGAGTAAGGGCAGCCAGTGTCACCCCAGTCTTGAAATAGCAAAGCCAGAATCTGATGTCATTCGGGACATCCAAAGTCAAACATATTAGGTTAATTGATATTCATCCTCTAAGGTTTACAGGTGAACAGCACATGCTACAATAAAATGTTAGCAGTATGGAAAAAAATCCTAGAACTGGAGGCGCTGCCATAAAGACAATAACTCAAATATAAAGAATACATAGCATTTTTTAGTCTTCACATAAAATCCATAACAAAATGCCTAGTATTTATACATATAAAAAACATTGTTTTGATATGCTGTATGTGTTTCAGGGTTGTCTGTTTTACCGACAGAGCTAACACCTTTAACAGGTTGTCTGCTTTGTTTTCTTTGCTCATGTCCCTTCTCTTCTTTTCATTTTATTGATTGATGTAGGTATATGTCTGCAGTCGGCTGTAAAATCTCTTTTGTGTGGATTTTAGTGCTAAAAGACGAATAAACAGAGAAGTGGAACAAAAAAACCTTCTCCAATCCGATTAGCTCATACACCATATAAACTCAGTGATGCAGAGCACTTCCTGCATGTCATTTGTAAACTAAGCCTTCTTAATTCTAAACTCAAAATTGTACTACATAATATTTCTACTGTCCTTTATGCCAACAAGATTTTGTTAGTTGTTCTAAGGAGCATTTAGATCTTGTAGAAGTAAGGTCCTGAGACACCTACACATTTTATCTACAGGAGCTTTTATCACATACAAATTAAAGTGCTTTTCTTATTTGCAGGTATGACAGCTACAAATAAATAAAATGTATCTTGTGATTAAGTTGTGAAACCCATATTACATGGCAAGTACAAATATGAACTGTTTGTTTGGAATTTACACTACCACTTCTGGAAGGGATTCTACCAGATTTTGTATTCTATTTCGAGAGTCTATGTTTAATTAAATGGTCTAGCCCACATTGTCAATAAAGCAATGTGTAGCATATTACTGTTGCGCCTCTGTCCCATGATTTGCTCACAACAATACACAACACTGAGCGCCTTATTGTTTTTAAAAATAGTTACTAACACACTATAATAAAAAAAAACAAGGTTTGATTCATAGATCATAAAGTTAATTAACAAAATAGTTAATAAAGTGATCGCTGACCACTGAGTAACAGGTTTCTGGTTTCTCTAACAATCAAATTTAGTGGCCAAATTACAAAACACAGTTTATAAAAACATAGGAAAAAATTATGTGTGGCATATCATGCATGGATGTGAAGCAGTCAGAAGTGTGCATTATTGTCATTAATATAATGTGACATTATTGTCACAGCTGGACAAACGGCTCAGCCAATTAGATTTAAAGACCGGAACTAACCATTTTGTAATTCTATGTCAGTGCTCTGGGCAGGTGATCATACTGAAACAGAAAATATATCAACAAAGTTGGAAGCAAACAATTGTCCAAAATGCTTACATTTTTATACCTATGATAATGAAATTGAATATTTACCAATTCAATAAATAAGAGAAGTTTGTTAATACTTTTAGGATGTGTTTATTCTTAGACTAAATTACTGAATTATTAAATTGTAACAGGGTGGCCCAGTGGCTTAGTGGTTAACATATTCGCCTCTCAGCACTGGGGATTTCCTGTTCGAATCCCAATCTGGGTGAAGTTTATTGTTCTACTTATGTCTGTGACGGTTTCCTCCGGGTTCTCTGGTTTACCTCCCACAGTCCCAAATCATTGGTTTATCTGGTCCTGGTTGTATCTGCCCAGCGCCCAAAACGTTCTCCCTTAGGATGGACATGAGGAATTCCACCACAACCCTTGTAGAGGATTAAGCGGAAGATAATAAATGAATTGTAATATACAAAATAATAAATCATCATAGTTATCAAGTAAAATTTAATATACTCAGTATACAAATGCTTGCAGAATGAAGTGCAAGCAAATATGACATCACTGCATTTGTAATAAAAAATACAATCTCTAACATTGCATTACTACTCAATACTACTTGTCTGCAGGCTTACTGAATCATAATTTATCTATTGTAACGCTTATGTTCAAAATGCATATTGTATTAGTAAAACCAGTGTTAGCAGGCTTACTTGGTCTGAAAACTGCAAGGCTGATTAAAAAAAGTAATACTCTTTTTTTAAGTATCGTTTAAAGCTGAGGTAATTATTTTACTTCCACAAATTTTATGTCCAAAAGCACTCAAGACTTTAATTTGCTTGGATGCAAACTATATATGTGGTTAATTATTTTGCTCATGCTCTGGTTTTCTTAACTCTGCCTAAAATATACAATTCATTTAAAGTATAATATACTAAATAGACTCCATATTATTTATTGTTATATGTAATTAATTATACAGAACATTCATTTTTATATTTTAGCCAAAGTGACATCACATCAGGAGACATCACATCATGTTAGTATAAACTGGGAGTTAGATCAGTCTAGTTACACAAAATAACATTTTTGGCTATTATAAAAAATACCCACATTGCCACAATCAAGTAAATACAGATGCAAATTACATTAAGAGATCAATGGGGTGGATTAAAATATAACTGGACACTCAGGATCACAGAGTGTCTTGTCTCTGGTCTCTTATGTACACAATATTGCAGTACATAAGATGCAGCATCACGAACACTGCCTGCCCACAGTCTGCATCAGTCCAAACATCTTTCACTTTTCAGTAATTTCCCACTGTGCTGTTTCAGATTGTTTGTACTTTCCATCATGTGCAGGTGTAATCATAGAAAAATGCTAAATTGGCAATTTTAGTCTGACCTTTAATAAATGTTGCGTTTGATAATTCCTAGATTACAATTACATGTGAACATTTCTTTTAAGGGTGGGCTAATGAATCTCTCATCATGGGATGTTACCTGACAGAACAGTGAATATGGCAGCGAAGGCATTTAGTTTCAGTCCATCTACGACGTTCCCAATATGGCAGACTTCAATAGACATGAGAATTCCCCCAGTTGATAAGAGTAGCATATACAGACACTCAGCAGCAATGCAGAGCCACAAGACCCCTGTTAGAGAGAAAATACAAAGATTAAGGTTTTGAGGCAAAGACTAAATAAAAAATTTTCTAGATGCAGATCAGGGAATATCAAGAAAGTTCAGCATTGATTCGAATGTGAAGTGGTCAGAGGTGTGCATTACTGTCAATAATATCACGGCTGAACTAATAGCTCAACCAATTAGGTATAAGGACAGGAACTACCCGCTTTAAAATAGTGTATTTATTTTATGTATTATTTAGTATTTATAATCCATGTTGTATATTGCACTGTCTGGCCACAATGAAGGGTCACCACCTGGATTTTACTAGGCAAATATATGAGCCTCCTTTTTAATAATTACTGCATAGATAATTATTTTTCAGCTAGTAACAGATTATTTAACCCTAATTGTGCAGTGTTTGGCTTCTCATTTTAAATAAATATGTAAAGGACACATCCTATGTAAATCTGTTTCAAAATGCTCAAAAAGGTGTTTGGCTATCAATCTGAAGGTTGTGAGTTCAAATTGTAGGTCCACTGAAGTTACCAATGTGGGTTCTTGAGCAAGGCCCTTAACCCTCATTGCTCCGGGGCTGCTGTAGTGGAACCCCACTCCCCAACGCCGAGAGGCGAATGTGCTAACCACAAAGCCACCGTGCCTCCCTAATATCCTTATTGCTTTAATGATATTATTAAAGTTCAGAGTGCGTCAAATGCTAGAAATTTGGCTCAAGCTTTGTTAAAAAGTGTTATAAAATAACCTATATTATAACAAATGAAAACACTTCACTTATCTTGTAACTTTATTTTGCATTCTGTATTATTTTGTATTTCCACAACATAAAAATAAGCATAAGAACTGCTTTTCAGCCTAGAAAATACTAACAACTATGTTAGTTTGTATGTTCGGTTTACATTTCACTTTATAGGCAAAAATGCAGGCTGAATTACTACCTGGTGGGTATATACCACTATGTAGAACATATTGTATATTGCATACTTGCATGTTCAAAATTAATTGACAGAAGTAAGCACTGCCTCCTCTCCAACAGCCTATTTACATCATATTCATTGCCTGTTTTCATTTTTCTATGAAATAAAATGAATAAATATAAATAAATATATAAACTTCAGAACTTACCTCTTTCATGGGGAGGTGCAATGCTGATAAAACTTCTGCAGTTTTCACCTAGCAATGTAGTTTTAATAGAGGTAGTTACAGGACATTTTAACATCTACACACACTATATAATATTAGTGTTCAAAAGTTATATATGTGTGTGCTCTTATCAAAAGGACTCACACTGATGTGCTTTAGCAGAACATTAGATTTTTGGAGGATGTTAACAGCTTCATGGGATAGTGAGCCTATCTAATTTGGCAATTTGCTAACTACATGTACACATTGTTGCCCATTGTGTTTGTGTTATGAGTGACAAAACAATTTAAAGGGAATTAGTGAGTATGCACGTGTATGCCATGTTTGCTGGTATATACAGTGTATTATTCAGACCCCCTTTAAATTTTTTACTCCTTGTTTCATTCCAGTCATTTGCGGATATCAAAAAATTTTATTTTATTTTTCATTAATGTACACTCAGCAACCCTTCTTGACAGAAATAAAAACAGAAATGTAGACATGAGAAATAAGATTCTCTGGTCTGATGAGATAAAGATTGAACTTTTTGGCGTTAATTTTAAGCGGTATGTGTGGAGAAAACCAGGCACTGCTCATCACCTGTCCAATACCATCATCGCTCACAGACACTCGATCCTCGCCTGTTCCCTTTTGTGTTTGTACTGCCGCCGTTTGAGTTTGAGTCGGAGCGCCGGCGCTGCATTGAGCTACTAGCATGCGCTCCATTCTCCCTACACTGGCGTGGGACGAGCCTATGTTGCAGTTCTCTCCTTCTAAGTTCTGTTAATAAGCATCAGGCATGACAGATAGCAACACCAACCCGGATATGGCGAATTTCCCTGAGGATCCCCTCCAAGAGCAGAGACGATTTCTAAGGGAGCTGTGGAGTGACATGTTAGGGTTCACAGTGGCCCTAACCTTAGTAAAACATCAGGGACCTGAACACTGCATGCAAATGGGGGATCCGTACTTTTCCGCTTTCCACACCACAGCTTATTTGCGGAGTAGACAGGTCCCCAGCACACCCAGGGACTATTACCCAAAGGACTGAACCACTTAAGCTTATCATTAATGATATTCATAGTGAAAAGCTGTCATTTTTTTTCATTACCTCTCGTAATTCTATCATTTTAGGTTACCCTGACTGCAGCGGCACGACCTATCTTCACCTGGTCTGGCAGGGAGATTTTGCAATGGTGCTCCTTCTGCTATTCATCATGCACCTCGTTAATCATCCTTACGATTTTATAAGGGCCAATGTAGCGTGGGAGTAATTTGTGAGAGCCTGTACATCGGAGGTTGCGAGTACTCGACCAAGCTAAGTCACCCTCCTTTTAAGTTTCTACGGATGTTTGTTTGGGGCCGAAATCCTGGGCCGAAATCGTGCACAATTCCCTACGCCATTCGGCAACTTGTTGGGCGCAGTTGTGAGGCGACGGTCGGCCCCCTCCTTGTTGAATATGCTGATGTACCTGCTGCCACACCCCTTCATTTCTCATCATGCTGTGGTCCCTATTCTTTAATAGTTTTGATTTTACTTTCTCTTTTCATTCTGGCAAGGCTACCGTGGATATTATCCGTAGAAAATACTGGTGGGAAGCATTAAACAGGGACGTCCACGAATTTGTTAAGTTGTGCTTGACATTCGGCAACTGGCTTTAACGCCTTTTCAATGCATGCTTGGATACCAACCACCATTCGTGCTATGGGATCCTGAGCCCACGGATGCACTTTTGATGAATGGTTTCACAGAAATGAGCGGGTGTGGCAGCAGGTACATTAGCATATTCAATGAGGAGGGAGCCGAGGAGGGAGCCGACCGCCGGCTTCGGGGCCCATCTCAGCTTCGGGGCCCAACACTCAATCCCCCACCATGTATCGTGTAGCTTTCTTGCTTGACTCACAGAGGGAAACGCTTCAGTATCTAGTGGATTGGGAGGGTTTCAAACCAGTAGAACGGAGTTGGGTCTACCCTAAAGACATTTTAGATGAAGTTTCACGCACGTCACCCGGCCTGCAGACCTAGGGGTGGGTCTCACCGCCAGGGTTAGTAGAGGTCCGCGTATCGGTTTTTCGCAAGGCGGAAAACTCCTGATGATGTCACGCCTGCAGGTGGCGCATCGCCGAAGTATTGAAATCATCTTTTTATCACTATATATAGTGTTTGTGTGTATAAAATATACAACAATATACATCTTTTTTTCATATTAAAATATTTGGGGGCTGCTCTAATATATAGAGAGATGTTATATAAGCCGGTTAAAAAAAAAAATATATATATATATGTATAAATGACTATTCTTAAACTGAAAGGACAAAAGGAAACTGTTTTTATTTCTTTTGATCATTGCAAGAAATAGAATGATTCATTTTAAAAATATTTGCCTCTTGTTTTCTTAAATCCTAATGTACAATGTTTTGATATACTTAATGAAGATAATGTTCTCTTTAATGAGATGAAAATATGTGCCTTTAATGGTATTGACTATTATGCATCTCTAATAAATACATTAAACCTAAAAAATATTTTCCTGTTTATAAGTTATGACTGTCCATGGATTTGTTCACTAAATGATTGCTGTGCTGCATGCACTTAAAATAAAACTTACGCGTTACTTTAAACAGTGATAAACTGTGTCTAACAATATTCCAAGGTTAAATGATCTAATGGCCTGACAAGGTTTGTTCCATTTTTTATAAAAAAGAACCTCGTTCATTGTGAGGGGGATTCGTAAATTAACTGGCATTTATGACACCCAGCAGAACCAGTGGCACAAATGCCTAGTTAGTAGAAACTGGCCATGAAACAAGAGTTAAGTGTATTCATCTATTCCCTGCCATCGTTTTCTAGTAAGCCGCTTGAAATAATACTTTCCGCCAGCTCTAATAATTGCATAATTATTTTTTTTTGTGCGACTGTCCTGTCCGTTCACATAGCTGATAATTAATAACTGAAAATTATTTAAATAAAAGTGATAAGCCAGGCATTAAGCCCTTGACAATCAATGACTTGCAGTTGATGAAAGATGTGATGTATGTGTTTATCTCCTTTTCCCAGGAGACTTTAACAAATAGAATTGATTGTTGTTGTCTCTTTTTTATGAATATTTGTATTATTATGTCCAACAAAGACAGTTTCAAATGAATTACCAAATGAAAATTTATTTTCAGAATATTTTTTTGGAAATAGGTTTTGTAAATTACAGCTTTTATTTTATAAATGCATGCATTAGATTGAAGAGAACGTGCATTTTGTGGATGACTATAAGTCTTTTTTTAACAGTCCGCTGGGTCATTTTTTGCTCCCAACATAAAACATGTTTAAACAGGCAGATCCCCCATTAGACTCTACCTTTATTACACATCCATTTTACAACAACCAATCACAGGCTTTCCTAAACAGCTCTTACATCATGCCCAACTGCTGTGTGTGGAAATGCCCAGTATAACCTCTATTCAAGGGACACAGCTGTTTACTTCCTCGGATAAAAGCTATTTTTCCAAGGATCTATAGCCACCCTTTCAATAAATGTCTGTTTATAATCACACATTACATGACTGAAAAGATACTATTTACCTATAAGTATTTAAATCAGAGTAACAGTATACCCTTAAAAAAAAAAGTAATTTATACACTGATTTGGGGGGTTTTACAACTACATTTGACAATTACAGTACATTAAAAACCATAGTTTTTTATCATCAAGCCTTTAAAAGCATTTTCATAGAAGCATGACTGCAAATGAAGTAACACACAAGGTGAATTAGAAGAAATGTGTGAAAGAACAGCCCATTTTACATTTTTTATTTTTTGTTATTAAAACATTTTGTAGCTTTCTATTTAAGTTTAAAATCAGTTTTCTTGATTTGTGACTCAAGCACCTTGCAAGTTTCCCAATTAATACAGTGTGTGCAGAATTATCAGGCAAGTTGTATTTGAGGGGATTCTATTTATTATTGAACAATAACTATGTTCACAATCAACCCAAAAGACTCATAAATATCAAAGCTTATTTTCATTAGAAGTGTTTTTTTTTATTTAGATTTGGCTCTTAGACTTTGGCTCTTAGGAGGATATCTGTTTGTGCAAGTAAATATTACTGTGCAGAATTATTAGGCAACTTACCCATCTCACTTGATTATTTTCTTCAGGTAAACCAATATAACAACACAAAATTTTAAAGTAAACATTTCTGACATTCAAAAACAAAAACAAATCAGTGACCAATAAGTCACCTTTCTTTACTATGACACTCAAAAGGCTTCCATTCATAGATTCTGACGGTTGCTTGATCTGTTTACGATCAGGATTGCGTGTAGCAGCCACCACAGCCTCCCAGACACTGTTCATAGTGTACTGTTTTCCTTCCATGTAGATTTACACAATTTATGCAGGACCACAGGTTCTCTATCAGGGATCAGATCAGGTGAACAAGGGGGCCATGCCATTATATTTTCTTCTTTTAGACCTTTGCTGGCCAGCCACGTTGTGGACTATTTGGTGCTGGAGCATTGTCCTGCATGAAAATCCTGTTTCTCATAAACGAGCCCGACTTCTTTCTTTACCACTGCTTGAAGAAGGTGTCTTCCAGAAACTGGCAGTTGGTCTGGGAAGTTGACCTTCACTCCATCCTCAACCAAAAAAGTCCCACAAGCTCATCTTGATACCCATACCTGTACCCCACCTCCACCTTGCTGGCGTCTTACTCTGCACTTTACTGATCCAGCCTCACACAGAGACCTACTCTGCAGACCAGGTGCTATCTCTGATTATGCCTGCCTCATCGTCCTTCTGGTGATCTCTCTGGCGGATGGATCCTTCCCCTGTGGCGATATAGTAAAGCGCTCTCCCGTGAATCAGTGGACCCGGTTACCGGGTGTGCTTAACAAATAATTGGTTTTGCTCTTTGTCTAACAGCTGGTTTCTCTACCACAGTCTCTCACCCTCTCCTTCAGAGTAGATTCACCAGTGGAAGGATGGAGCAATCGTTTAATCCCTTACCGTGTCTTTAGTAAAGTTCCTGATAGCACAGCACTAGGTTGCTTTTCAGGGAGCCTGAAGAACAAGGTTCAAATCCACCCTCTGTTTGGAGTTGGGGAATTTTTCGGTTCTCTAAAGATCCGATATAGTTTAGCAATTAGGTCTGTTCCCCTTTAAACATTTTAGTTTCTTTCTGTTTTCTTGAAAGTAAAACAAATAATTTTTGTTCATCTGCTCTTGCCTCCTAACAGCTAAATGACTTAATGACATGACTAAATGTAAATATAAAGTACCAAATACCTGTGAGCACTAAAGAAACACACATTAATACTCGGTGGATTTGTGCTATGATCTGACCATAAGCCATCAAAATTTAATATAAAACAGGGCATGTAATGGGAACAATACACTGGTAGTGAGGGTAAAATGTGTGTATGGTGACACTCACAAATATCCTGTCACTCCTATCATCAGTCAGTTTAGGGGGAAAAGGCCTGGAAGAGAGGCTGTGATTATTTCCTGCCTCACCCATGCACAGATTTTCAGATTGCAGTGATTGAAGGTCCAAAGGATGATGCACAGGGCTTTCTTTTCTGTAGTATTCAGTTTATTAATGATCGGCTTTACAGAGTGACACTGGACTTTCGCACAAAAGAAATTATTACCCAGGTACAACAGAGGTACCGTGAACAATTAATTCAAGAAGCTTTTTTAATCAATAGCAGGACATTTGTGTCAGAAAAAGGCACTCAGTCATCACATGGCCGGGCATTCAATCTGATGTCTGCGGGGTGAGGTGCGGTGTTAAGTGAATGCCAGTTGGTGAACCCTGCAGTCACTACAAAAGCACCTCTGCTTCTTCTGCAATTGATCCAGGTCCAGTCTAAAAGAGTTTGAATGAAACTCGTCAAGCTTTTAGAGCTGCCAGCTTGGTGACTTTGCTTTGTATTAGTGGATTATGCAATGCTGTATTCATAAGCAGAGCGCCTGAGCAATCTCAACACTCTGTATAGACACTCTTCAAAATCATCACTAGTGTTGAAATTCCAAAGAAATTCTGACATATCAAAGAACATCTTTTATGTCACAAACACTGGGCAAACTCTCACATTTTTCAAACAATTTGTAATTTTGTTCAAAAAGATGCTAAAACTTGAGTGGCTAGAACCTCTGTGTTCTCTATCTTTGAATATTTTATATAATAGGTCCTAAAAGGTTCCACAGGGTTCTTTTTTTATTTGAATTGATTTATGGCAGTAAGCCATGGCATCCTAAATGTCACAAACTGTCCTAAATGTCTCACTCAGCATAACGAGTAAGGAGCTTCATTAACCCGTTTTATTTATCTACTTTCCATCCAGAACCTTCCACGTTCCTCGTCGCAACGAACAACGCTCTGAGGGCTATGTCACACGTTTCACAAATGTTGAGAGATCTGAGGGCGAAGGCTGTGCCTCAGTATTTTCTAGCATGTCTGCGAAGCTAATGTCTTTATCCGCCACATCTATTCTTATTGTCCTGGGTTCCAGCAACAATGTGACACAGTAAAAAATACTTAAGCTCAGTTTGATGCTCCCATCAAGCTCCAAATTATTTGCAAGGACAATTATATGGCAAGAACAATTTTGTGAATAATTTTGGCCCGGCAGATATATTGCGTCAATCTCTTTAATTTACAGAAAGAGGTCATATCAGTGGCAATAATTTAAACTGAAAAACAAGATCTGTGACCAAAGATAAATTCAAAATCAGTGGAAATTTCGTTCATGGTCCATGTGGCACACGTTTTTGACCATTCCAAGAAGGCAATGTTGCACATTTGACTTGTTACCTTCAACTGGTTCAAGAATCACATTAAGATGCATGTGGGGGTGGTTGTGTGCAGCCTTTCAAGTAAAATTGGGTGTGTGAGTGTGATATGTATGGTTCCATCAAGGGCATAAGCATTAGTAATAAGACTGGAGTGATTGTAACCTGCCTGATAACAAAAACAAAAAGAACGAGGTTGGTACCGATCTTCTTACAAACTGCAACTGAACCAATACTCTTCACTATACAGGAACACATAAGTAATTAATACAGCAAGAAATCAAAAAGAGTGAATAGAAGTAACTACAAACACTTAAATAAAATAAACCAATAAGCTGGCAACAATTAACACTAATACGAAGGGATGTAAACAGAAGCACAGGGATTAAAAAGACATTTCACTGAGGCTGGGAAGGGAAAATAGGATCCGTGACAGTGAGCAGGCCGTGCTTTATTTAAACTATTGCAATCAATAAAAATGTTTGTAAAAGTACATCATGACAAGAGATTTCTAAGGACATCAGAGAAAAAAAAGAGTTGTTTATCAAGCTGTAAAAGGTTACAAAACCAAGCTAAAAATGTGGACTATACCAATCATGTCAAGTGCATGTGCTTAATAATCTGCAAGATCAAAAAACACTCAAGGTAACTTCTAAACAACTAAAGGATCTCACATAGGGTAATGTTTATGCTCTTGTGTCTTCCTTTGGAAAAAAAAAACACCTACATGGAGGTGCAAGAAAAGGGGTGAACATAACCTATTGACTTTTGTTTTGTGAACGGTTTAGAACAAATTACATTTTTTTTTGGTTTTAATGAAAATCATTATTTTTGGAGAATTTTTAAATAACATCTCAAAACATGTCTTTTCCACAAGAACTTGCTATAAAAAAATAAAAATACAATTCTAGTTGTATAAATACAAGTCAGATTGGATAATGATCAGGCTTCATTGTACTATAATGTAGCTGTTTGCTTTCCTACTTACTTGAGGCTTGGCGGTTAGCACATTCACCTCTCAGCGCTCGGGATTCGCAGTACAAATCCCAATTAGGGTGGCATTTTCATGTTCTCCCCATGTCCGCGTGGGTTTCCTCCGGGTTCTCCAGTTTTCTCACACTAAGGTAAATTGACTGCTCAAGATTGCCCTATATAGTCTGTGTGCATGTGTGTGAGTCTGTGGCCAGCGATAGATCGGCGGCCTTGTCCTATGTGTATTTGCCCAGCGACCGAAACTTTCTCCCCTGGATGGGCATGGGGAGCACTTGTAGAGGATTAAGTGGAAGATTATGAATTTATGAATGAATGAATGAATGACTGCTCAAGATTGCCCCATATAGTCTGTGTGTTTGTGTGTCTGTGAGTGAATGTGCTCAGCAATGGATTGACGCTTAGTCCTGGGTGTATTTGCCCAGTGCCCAAAACATTCTTCCCTGGATGAGCATGGTGAATTCCCCATGTGACCCTAGTAGAGGATTAAGCGGAAGATAATGAATGAATAAATGAAAGGTGCTTTGAAAAATTACTAAATGTAAATATATTGTAAAGGATATCACTGCATTCTAGCATAAAAAAAACAATTCCCTCTGTGAAATATGGTGATTGGATCATGGTTTCAGTCTGTTTTCCTGCATCTGGGCCAGTAAGGTTCATCAAGCATGATTAAATGATTAATTATAATAGTATTAGCATATTATTCATTCATTCATTACCTTCTGCTTCATCCTCCACTAGAGTCGAGGTTTGGGGCACACACTTAGTCACTCACACAGATACACACTATATGGGGCAATTTTGAACTGTGGGGGGAAACCAGGCCCCCCCACCAAAAAAAAAAAAACAAACACCGGAAGAACATGGAAACTCCTACCAAATTGGGATCCGAACCTGGATCCTCAGCGCTGAGAGGCAAACCTGTTAACCACTAAACCATGTCACCCTTTGTAACGATCTGCGCGTCGGGAGCAAAACGGGAGCAGGTTGCCAGATGAGGGTAAACAAGACTTTTATTGAACAGTGTAGCCAAACCACGCAATACAGGCAGCGGAACCGACACACAAACACGAAACACAAAAAATCAATCCAGGTCAGGGACAAAACGGAAACCGAGAGAATATAAAGAAAAAGTCCCTGACACGTGACAGAAGGAAACCCAATGAGAAAACTGAACAGTTAATTAACTAAATGAGACCGGAACACAACTTAATCAACTGAAAAGACAAACAAACAAAGGTAAAAAACGCCGCTTTTTACACCCATAGCATATTATATGAATTATATTACAATGTTTAAACAGTTAATGGTTAAAGACAAATATATACACTGCTCAAAAAAAATAAAGGGAACACAAAAATAAGACATCCTAGATCTCAATGAATAAAATATTTCAGTTTAAAATCTTTATGTAGTAGATAGTGGAATGCGTTGAAAACAAAATAACATAAAAATTAACAAAATGTAAATCAAAATGATTCTCCCATGGAGGTCTGGATTTGGAATCCTACTCAAAATCAAAGTGGAAAATCA